>MIEF01003011.1:0-171126 GCA_001870725.1 Taenia solium
CATCCATCCATCCAACCATCAATGCCTTCTAAGCACCTGCCAAACAGTGCTTTCCATGCTCAGTCCTTAGTTTGGTACTCATTCACTTCCTCTATTTTCAGTCACTCCTTCAGCACTAACCCTCCGCACCAAAACGACACCGGCGGCAGTTTAATGCAGTGAGACCATCTACCTAGGCGGAAGAAATGGTGATTAGGCCTGATGGATAACTACAGAGGAAAAAAAGCTTCCGAGTTTATTTTGCTTGCGAACTATGAGATTTACATCGATCTCTGGTGGGGAGACGTGTGAGACAGGAGATCACGTAAAGATGTCGCCAGCTGCTCATTTCGTCGGTACACTAAGTAATGGAGTTGGCTCTTTGAATTTGTAAAAGTTAGCAAAAGTTTTAAAATAGTCTTCGTCTTATTTCCTTTCACAGAAGCAAATTGATCTCGCATTCACTTAATGATGCGATTACCAAACGGTGTGATGCAATGCTACCTTGGGACTAGCAGAAGGGTCGCTGAGGAGCGAATTGATCTAGCAACGAATCATGTGGAGGGATGTACTACTGCCTTCAACAATAAGTAGAGGCCGTGAGCTCCCTTGCACACATCTTGTGGCACACAAAGCCTTTTTACAAAAGGAGGTGAACCAGACACATCGGTTGAGTTGCGCACACCATTGGTAAGAAACAACTTTTGCGCCATTAGAGGAGGCGGTGTGGCAGGTGAGTCTGTTGATGCCATCGCCTCCTTCTAATGTTTGGAGTGTCATCAACTTGGACGATAAGGGCTCAAAGATGCTGTGCTCCTTCGATAAACTGACATTAAATGCTGTATTCCTTACGACATCCAAATAACACCCTGATTTTTTTCTAACATTGCTGTCACAGTGTTTTTCTTTGCTTCTGCTCTTAAGTCCACCGCTGTCAAGAGGAGAATTTAGCTGTCAGTCACCGTCTTTCTTGCTGATTGCACGACAGCTCTTCTTTCTTTCCTTGAGCATAGTGGCAAAATAATAAAAATTATGCGCATTCAGGAAAAGAAGAAATTTTGTGAAGCGATTCTTTTGCGTTAGCGTGGAACCAAATTTTAGTAATGAGCAGATTCATGTTGGGCAAAGAAGTGAACAATGGAAGAACTAGACGAGGATTCAAATAGTATACTCCGACCCTCCTATAAGCCCAACATTATTTGATTGCCACATTGATGTGTTAGCGCTTTTTTATCCGATTTTCGTTTGTTCACAACCAGCTGAAATCACTACTGAACAGGTAATGTAAGTAGTGGGTTGATGCACTTGGGTTTTGTCATTGGAAAGGCTTTCGTTTGCATGGCAAACCACTTATGCGACCAAAGCATTCCTCTCTAATACACCACTTCACAATTCAATTTTTAAGCATGATTAATGAAATAAGGGAGAAAAATAAAAGAGAAAGAAGACAAAGGTGCAGCACCATCTCACTTATGATCTGTTGACAATCACAAGGCACCAACGTATCCCTTTTTCCTTTCCCTTCCTTACTTCTTTATGTCCAGATGAATAAACAGTAATTTGTTTGGACAAATCACCGATTCATTTTGCTTTAGTGATTTGAGTGGAGCAGCAAGAGTAGACTAGCGCAAAAGACTGGTTGTGGATGAGGCCCCACGGTTGCGTTGAAACAAAATTGCTTTCAAGTCTGCAATTTCAAGTCTGCAATTATTGTCACCAATTTCTACAAATCTAGTGAGAGTAAAGGGTGCAATAGTGCTGACGCTGTGTGTGACATTAGAAAATGTTGCTTTTTGATTCTACAGATGCCCCAAAGTAAGTGTTTTTGATCAGTTCTCCTGAGAGGATTTAAAGGTGTCTGTGTCTTGGGTGGCCAGTCCACAAGTGTGTGTGCACACCCCAACTTCTAGCTTACTCTTACCCGTGTACAAATAAGACCACCTGTTCTGAGCTCCCTGTCCCCCGACTACTAGAGCTATGAGCTTGACAGGGTTAGAAGCATCGTCATCTGTCCGGGTCGGAGCGGATCCACTGGCACTAGCATCTTACAGTCGATCATTTCATTTTGGAACCTTCCAGGAGAATAGCTGGCATCTTCAACTTAGACGCTGTTGGTCTTGATGTCAGTATGCCAAAATACCACTGCATTCAAAATATTTGCCTTGATTTCCTTGTTCTTGACAAAATACAAGATTCCTTTTGATAATTCTTTGGGTTAGATTTTACCAGCAGTGTTTTTCAGTTTCCACAATTCCTATAGCACATTTACACCTTGGAAACGGAGATATCAACTTGAGTTAGTGCCCATTGGACAGTGGCGATGCACTACGCAAATAAAACTTTTCGTGTGGAGACAGCACCTTTTTAAGAAAGTTCGGTGGAAATGCGCAACCGCAAAGCTTTCACTCGTCAGGGAACCAATCCTGACACCTCACGAATGGCAGACATCGGTGCCATAGTGGCAAAGCATTCAACATCGCGGTGGTTGGTGGTGGTTCATCGTTCCCATCTGAATCTACCCATCAAATGTGATAGCAAAAGAATTCCATCATAAAATGCTTTTGTGGTAAATAAGAGAGGAAAAATAATTGTCACCAAAGACGATGCTTTCGAATCACCTTTAGGAGTTTGCTTTCCAAGGCACCGAAAGCTGCGCCGCTCAATCGAATTTGAGGTGCAAATCTTTAAACGATTAGGTGAGGTGATTCGTGTGACTTCTTGCCCACTTCTGTTTCGAAACGCTTTACCACTTTGCTACGATGGCTCCACGGTCGCTGCCGTCATCGTGGCCCCGAGGCAGGCGTTATGCTCAACTCGGAGTTACTCTCATGGAGAAGATGCTGCGATTGATCATGCCATATTAAGGGTTGTAAAGCTGTGGTCCTACAGCAATTGGGTTCATTCTTCTGCCAATACGTTCCCACTCAACAATGGCCTTGCTTTTGCACTGTTTGCCTTCTTACTTTCTCAATTTACTCATCATTTCCTTCTTCTATTCAAGGTGGCGGTTTCGACTCACTCAAGCTCATTACCAACAGCAACATTCCGGAGAGTACATTCACCACTGACAGATCTATAGTAGCTCTCGCTGACAATTTCGCCTCTCTTTAAGCCAATCACTCACTTGGAATACCTCTTCTAATCACACGGAGGCATTACACTTCTTCTTACTCACTTTGGGTTCATTCTTCTGCCAATACGTTCCCACTCAACAATGGCCTTGCTTTTGCACTGTTTGCCTTCTTACTTTCTCCATTTAATCATCATTCCCTTCTTCTGTTCAAGGTGGCGGTTTCGACTCACTCAAGCTCATTACCAACAGCAACATTCCGGAGAGTACATTCACCACTGACAGATCTATAGTAGCTCTCGCTGACAATTTCGCCTCTCTTTAAGCCAATTACTCACTTGGAATACCTCTTCTAATCACACGGAGGCATTACACTTCTTCTTACTCACTCATATCCCAACCACAAGGAATTAAAATGTTCTGCTATTGTTTTTGGGAGGTGTGGGAGGCGAAGGTGACCGGACCCTTTTGCTATCAAAAGCAGTGGCTCTCAGAACTCCAGTTGTGTACTTTACCATTTATTTGTTCCTGCACAAAGAATAAGCAAATTGGCCAATCAACACGCTTGCAGGTTGCCTGACTGTGTACCATTCGCTCATTCCCCAATTTATTTCGAAAGGGTGGCTTTTCGGAAGCATTGTTGTCTCCTTGAAATAGACCACCTTTTCGTTATTTCCACTGCCTTACCTCAAATACCAACATTCTGCTCTCTTTCTTCTGCTATGGGATCTTGTTTGCCCCATTATTTTAGCCAACCAATGCAACTCCCCACCATGACCCCATTTCACCATTAACCAATCGTTATGGAGTTTGTGAAAACTGTAGCATGTATTTGTCGGTTGCACTACTGTAAAAAAGAGATTCTTGCAGGTTTGTCTTTGTGCCAATTGAAAAACAAAAAATCCTCCAACATCCCACACGTGATTCCAATTGACAAGTGGTGTCAATTTGTTCGCAAATAACCTAAAATTAGGAAATTTTTAACGTATCAGCTACCTTTTAACAGGAAAGCCAATGTAGTATTTAGAAACGATGTGAACGATGTGCATACTGCATCGAGATGCTCCATACTAGCCGACACTCGAGGCTGACGATTCCAAACGAAAGACACATCTCACTTATCCATGAGAGGACTTATACTTTAAGGCAGGAGGCAGGGAGGCATCTTCATCACACCTTTCATCACTACCATCAGATTATCAGACGGGCACATACGTGATAGAGGAGACGGTGATGAAATGGAGTAATGGTGGAAAGGAAGGCGATTAGAGCTGCGTTTACCGCTCCTAGTGAAATAACGTCTCACGGTAGTAGAGATCGCAGCACGATTGCTGTGTCCCAAGGCTTTCCTCAAGTAGTAACAAGCCGAGGTGGTAGAGGAGGATTATACAAGTGAGAGGTGTTTATGCTGCACCAACGGGCAGAAGGACATACTACTCCCCTCAACAATAAGTAGAGTTCTCGTTGATACCTTGTGATCGTGGGTTGCGTGCCACCAAAGCCACTAGTCTCTCCTGCATTTGCCTCCTCCTCATTCACAGGTCACGTGGTGCCTCACTTCCTCTTCTTCTTCAGCATTTCTATTCCCCTATTCCATTACTTTGCTTGCAACTAAAGCACCGTAGAAATGCACTGAAGTAGGAGACTGTGTTTGCTTGAAGGGCTCTCAATCCATCACTCACAGCACTCCTCCAATGGTGCCCGTATGTGGTCGTAAACGAATCAAAATGAAGCAGTTATTGCTCATAAACAGATTTTGCAACTAAGCAATGATGTGCACACTAGGTATTCCAAATAAACAACTTGGGTTTATCTCTTTTCCTTGCACTGACCAAATTCACGCCCTCCACAAACCATCTCAAGACCGAAAATTTGCGCTGCATCGGGTCAGAAACGCCACATTCTACAAAACAACAACTTTTTGCGATTAATAGGCTCATTCATTACTTTTGAAAGAATACACAAATGCTATTGTTGTCCACATGTATTCAGGGCACGAACTCAGGAGGAAAACAATGGTGAGTAGCTGGCTTTCACTTCTAACAATGGTGGACATATAGGACAAAGGGATGAGTGAACGCGATGGCAGAAGTGTCACAACAACAAATTTTCCTGCTTTGTTTGACTGCCATGAGGGGGATTTTAGGCCTCGTGGCAGTCAACTCAAATAGCGCACCCTTTACTGTTGAACAACACTGTCGAGATTTTGCCGTCCGGAATGGAAGATAGGCAGACACTTGAGGGGAGCAGGAAATGCACGAAATGGCTGTTGATTAGGTGTTCTTAGAATACATCTTTCCACAATCTCGCATATTCACCTTTTGGAGAGATGATGTCAATGGAACCATGGGTCCCACCGTCTTCTTCTTCAACGTCGGTGTCGTGTCTGCAACGAAAGTGCTCACAACTCACCTGAAGGAGCATCGGAAGCAGCTTTTGCATCTCTCTTATTCTCCTTCTCTTTAAAGATTAAGCACTACCCTACGCTATTACCTTACGCACCCGTTTGTGCTGTGACAGCCTCTCTGTCGGCCCCTCGTAGGTCTAAACTGGAACAAGCTTCAGACTGTTCCACCGTGTCATCATTTCCGGATGTCACGAAATAAAATAAAGTTGTCCATTTAAAAAGAAAAGCAAAAACTATAAAAGCAGAAATTCGTACTTTGCATTGGAGCTCATGTGATTTCCTTCCACCTCACACGTTCCAGCTTGAAGAGAATGAGTCAAGCCGTGTGCACTGTTTGTCAGAATTTCAACCGACCTCATTCTCTTATGCCGCCCCATTGCGCCCAATTTCCATTTCAGCGGCGTTGACGGGTGCATTCAGTGAATCCAACCTCTACCAGCGTCGCTTGCACTGCGAAGGTAGGCGCTGAAGGATGGATAGATGGGAAGAGCGAGTAACAGCATACTAGAACAATGGATGGTGATGGGAAACGGATTTGATGGATGACTGGAAGTAGCAAATAAGCAGGCGACTAAAAGGCAAAAAAAAGTGATGGACGAGATAAGCCCAAATGGAGGAGTGAAGTATGCCGAATTGATGAGTGGAGCAGTAGTGGATGAGTGGGCGGGCAGGTCCGAGATGCACGAGTGAGTTCGAAGTGAAGGAATGGGCAAGTGGTGCTCGAATCATTTGAAGAATAAATGATTGAATACGAGATGAATGGATGACTGACAGGGATATGACTCACAGATGCCTTCAATCCAGTGAAGATGTACGAGTAGATTGGTGCAAAAATCCCATAGAAGTCTGCAAATTGCTGCACCACAGTGGGATTTTCAGTGCCTTCTTATCAGTTCTTCGCATCAACCGCTTCACTGCTGCAGGCAAGACAGTCTTAACGTGTAACATTAAGTGGAACGTGGCAGGAATAATGTCAGAAGCGGAATTAATCCCCGATCACTATGTCGACTTTATGAACACTTTAACAAAACATTTCTATATTTTGACATCCTAGAGGTTAGTAATGCGAATAGAACCTAGATTGGATCTCCATACGACTTATTTGTTTGGCATAAATAAATCAATTGGAGGTGGTAGGGGCTTGTCAAACTGCCTGTCATGTGGTAATAAATGCAGACACTCATTGGGCGATGACGTGGAAAGTATGCGTCGCCTTGGAGGTAATGGAGGGTGGGCTAACTGACGTGAAGGCGAAGCAACGACTTTGTTTGAATGCTCCACCTGATTGAAAAGTGCTAAATTGCTTTGTCTTCTTTGTGATAAACCACAGCTATATTTTAGCGGTGCTCAATGTCCAACTTTTCATCACACAAATACAAAAGGAGGACGCACTCAACTTATCCCATCCCAGCTCAAGACATCAAGATGAAGTACAGTGGACACTAGGGGCAACGCCATAGTGGGGTTCCAGTGCCTTCTTATCAAGTCTTCGCATCAACCGCTTCGCTGTTGCAGGCGGCACGGCTTCAACGTGCAACGTTAAGTGGAAGGTGGCAGGAATAATGCCAGAAGCAAGATAAATCCATGATCACAAGGCTTTGACAAAATATTTTAAAATTTTTGCCTCCTAGAGATCAGTTGCTAGCATTCAACAAGTTCACTTCACAAAAATGAGTTAAGTGGAGGTGTCGAGGGCTTGTCGAACCTCATGTCACGTGGTAATGCATGAACACATTCATTGGATGATGACGTGGAAAGGATGCGTCTCCGTGGGGTTAGTGGAGGTTGGGCTGACGGGTGCGAATGCAAAGCAACAGCACTGTTTGAATGCTACAATAATTACAATTGCTTTTGGCGGTGCCCACCGCCCAAGATTCCGATGCACAAAGAAAAAGGAAAGACTCACTGGCCTTATCCCATCGCAGCTCCAGACATCACGGTGGAGTACAGTGGTCACTCTGGAACAGAGAAGTGTGGCGTAGTCCCTTGCACCGAAATTAACTGGCGCCATGCCTTTGTCTCCCTGCCTGTCTCTTCGAGGCTGTTTTAGTATCTCAAGTGCGAACGGTTGCCTCTGTAATCGTCAACTACTCAGCAAAGTAAAATAATCCGGCAAAATCTTTGCATGGAATGAGGCCATGAGATAGTAGCACTTGTAATTTTTTAACCGTAGCTAGTTATTCCACGTCTAAAGAAAAGAGATTTTAGGTGTCAGTTGATGATGGTAAAGGCGAGCTCCACAGAAATGTGATTGTACGGCACCTCTTCAAGGAGGCTGAAGTCATTATCAATAGACTGACTGTAACCAACTCGAGTGATCACTTAAAGTAGGCTGACGGATGTGGCTCTTCTGTCAGTAAAAAGAAATTGAAATTCTTAGGAGAAAGTAGAGCAATCTCTCACATTTTAACCTAGTAGAGGATGCAAACAAATGTATTACTCTACAGTTAAGTGCCTTTGTTCTCGTCCGTCGACGGTTATAAGGTGGCCCAACATAGAGGACCGCAATGCCGATCACACAGTCACACGATGGTGACAGGGGGATGGCAAGTCACTGTAATAGGGAAAAGAATGTAGTTTTGTCCTTCAACAACCTCTCACCCTTCTTTCCTGCACTGTTACCCTCCAATGTGTTGGCGTTAGTTCCACGTCGTGGCTCCAAGCGTGTGTGCGTGTGGCAGCACATGGCACGACGTTTGACACGACGCTGCCAGCTTTGCTTTCTTAATGCCAAAGAGGTAGGTTAAAGTAAAAGAGGCTTTCTTTTGAAGGCTCAAACCTAATCCCTAAGAGGTCGAAAGGTAGAAGCGTTTGCTCAGACAGAACGCATATATAAGGTCATGAGTAAGTTGATGTGGAGGTGTTGAGGCAAAGAGGGAATGTTCACAGGGGACTCTAGAGGTAAGGATTTACTTCGTTTTCTGAAGGTCTTATCTGTTTTTTTGGCAATGGTCTCCGCACCTTCCAGTCAGTGCTACAAGCCAATATGTTGGCATCGATAACAGCAAAGCAGTTGATGCGTTGATGAAATGAGGAGGCATTGGATTTCCCTTGCAGTGTTGCAATTGGGGCATTTCGACGAAGGTTCTGCACTGCTCTACCCTTCTATCTAGACTAGGTCCAGTCACTTCTGATCCATCCGTCTTTTAGCCAGTCCCACTAATTCAACACCTAACAGTTTCAGTCAGCAGTCCGCCCTTTGAACTCCCTCATCCTTATTGAATCTGTCTGCCTATTTATCCACCCATCCACCATTCTCCAGTCAGTTCTTCCTACACCACCACTTCGCTCTTCTCTCTGTCTACCAGTCACTTATCCACCACCATCTTCAAGGCATCTGTAAACAAGTGTTTTTGAAAGGCATTTCATTTGTTCGGCATCCACCTCCCTACCCTATTCATTCACCGGTCCTTCAACACTGAATACCACAGCGAGTGCAACAACGGTAGCAGTTGAATGCGGTGAACATATCCATCTGCCAGAGAGACACGGAGGCTAGACACCATAGTAAGGCATAAAAAAGAATTTTCCTAAATGCCTTGCTAGCAATCCACCTGGATTACCTTGTTCTCTATTGGATGGTATTGCTAAAGACGCGTTTCAGTATGTAATGCCTAAAATGAATGATGTGGCGTAACAGTTGACAAGCGGCCTCAAATTTGTGCCTAGCAAAGAGGACCTAACGAGGAAGCACGAAGATGTGCCAAATCTCTCCATGTTTGCGCACCAGTGCGGTAGATTTTGATCTATACCCCTCCGGAATAGAACAACAATGTCGAAGGCAAATGACAGGTCAAGGTATTGAAAGACTTTCGGCGGGGTGAATTATTTGACAGCACCGTTCTACAGGCTAACGATCTACATTGTAAGCCTCAGCACTCGCGTTGTTAGGGCATGTCCACCACATTTTTGCGGACGCATAGTGACACGTCACAGCAGGCAGAGGTCTCCTGTCTCCGCACCCATTGCCAAGTGACCTTGTGACAGCTGTATACCAGAAACCGTTGGAACTGGGCAAAGCGCTTTGCAGTTCTTCACCCTCAGTCCAAGCTTCTTCAAACAATTACCAGACATGCATTGTCAAGACATGCGTGACACCATCAATTTTGGCAGACCGCCAGTGCATCCACTTTCAGTTCGGCCGCACCATTTTACCACCGATATGGTACCTGTTCCTGAAGCCAAAGGTCTCACACGCCTTGTGGTGACGATGGAGGAGAGCCAACTGCCCTGCAAGGGACGTTCGGCAGTCGTGTACACCAAATGGCCACCCTCATTGGGCAATCGCGTTAGTCTCATCAGATGCCCTCTTGGTTGTTACTTCGTGTTCTATACGCCTTCGCTCTCCAATTCCTTAGGCATTAGTAGGAGGGGCTTATTGGCTGATACCACCCCCAGTCCTTAGCATTGCCACAAACGGCGGATCACGTGGGATTGTCAAACGGCGTGTCCACCATCACGAACTTGCCTCGTCATGTGTTCTAACGCATAATCCTTTGCTGCACGCACTTCCAATCGGACCTTCGCTAACTGACTTCATCTTCGAAGACCCGAAGCACTTCTCGGTGTTGACAATAAAACTGCTTCTGCATCGACGAGCCTTGTTAGGTAAGCAGGATAGAACCGGGAACAAAAAATGTACAAGGTAACCAAGGTTCCTACAGTCCTTTGTAACCCAACCCCTGCTTAATCTACCACTCATTCCTGACAAGATGTTGTAGTCTTTTCGAAGAAATTAAGAAACACTGAGTCATTTCGGTTCTACTCCACTCGTGCCAAGGGAAGGTGTTGCAAACTTGAAGAAGTGTTGAAGGGGAGGGAGGGTGGCCAGAATTGTGAGGTGCTGCCTCATCGATGTCACATGATGCCAACACTGGCGTTTACAGTTTCAGTGGCAGGAAGAATGAAATCCACTCAGCTGTTTTCGTGTTTACCACTTTCCCCGGGCGCCTCGTTTGAGTGTGTTCTGAAGAAACTTGGAGGAGTGGGTTCCACCTAGTAGGAATTCGAGGCGCACATGGCATGGGAAGAAAGGCAAGTGCCGCAACTTCTATTCCGAGTTCCAGTCCCACTCTCGTCTCTCCATTAAGTGCTGGTGAGAGAGTGCCAGTCTGTCCTCCTCCTACCCATTTATGCTACCACTACAAGTCACTCACTTAGCATTCATGCACAAGGGACAGGGAAGAACTTACGTCAATGTCGTCGTCACTGTCGCGACCTTACAGTGACATGGACACATACGCAGTGATGCTGAGGTAACGTCTGGCCCCTTCTCCACCACAAGCCAAGTGACCAGGTGATCAATTGGTCAAGTATCTGATTCGTATTCACCACTTCCGCATCCTTTTTTGCTCATGGAAGGGGCAAGTCCACTAGCCCTGCTCACTCCATTCTCCAACTCTTTCACCAACGCCATACGCATCATTGAAGGGTCATCCACTCATCTCACGAGGTCGCCTTAGCCCAGCCAAATGACAGAAAATTGAATGATGAGCCAGCATTCCTCTTGTTCTTTCCCACACTCAAATTTGAGGCATTACAATGACGTGAGGTGGTTAGCCGAGCGAAGTTGGGTGCATGGAGTGGACGTTTGCGCTTCAATTAAATGGAGGTGTCGCTCTCATCTCATCTCATCTCTCCGTCTATCCGCGCGTGGCAGCATTCTTGGCCACTTCCACACTTTCGCATAAATTAAGCATAAAAGGACTTTCCCACAACTCTTTTGACAGGGTTGTCTTTCTACCACTCAACAATTTAAAAAAGACACTTCCCACAGTGTGCAGGGAATGTTTATTTCTTTTTGGGTTCAAAATAATTACTTTCGACATTAATGCGTCGCTACCGGTAACAGCAAATTAGTTGATGTGGCGATGAAACAAGGAAGTACCGAATCTCCACTACAGTTGTTATTTTTATGCATTTCGATGGATCTATGCACTAGTTTTTAGTTCACTTATAGTGCTGCCGTACATCCTGGACCTGCCTATCCTTCGACCATCCTCCTACCTCCAATTCAAATATCCAGCTATCCGCTCAAATAATAACCTCCCACCCATCTATCCGTCAGTGTCAATTTTGTTCACCTTTGACTAAATCGTACTTTAGACTAGCAGTATTTTGGTTATATACTTGCCCAGCATCCATCAGAAAGTGTCTTTGAAACTCAATCTTTTGTCTGGCACCTGTTTACTACCTTAACGCACTAACAAGTCATCCCCACTAATCAACACAGCAAAAAGAACATCGTTGGTATTTGGATGCACTAAATCCACCCATTCAAGAAGTAGAAAGGGATAATGGCCACAGGGAGTGTTTAGGAAAGAACGAAGAATACCTCCGAGCTTTTTGCCAGCAAACCACGTTTTGCTTTTCGGGTTCAGAGTAATTATAGTCGACACCAATAAAACTGGAAGAGGCATTATGAAAAAAATATGGTCAACCTACACAATGAATGATTGTCGACAGGCGAGAGAAGTTGTCGCCTTGCAATGATCTTGACGCCTTCAAGTTGGTGTGGCAGTAATGCGTCGCTACCAGCAACAGCAAAGTAGTTGGTGCGCAGGTAGAACAAGAACGCATCGGATCTCTGCTACTGTTGTTAATTTTCAACTTTGATGGTTCTACGAACCCGCTTTATTTACCTATAGTGTGGCCGTACATCCTAGATCCACCTATCCAGTCAACCGCTTATCTACTAGCAATCATTTCATCCATCCGTCAATGTGCATTCCATTCACTTTTGACCAACTCGTATTTCGATCTATCAGTAGTTTGGCCATCCACTTGACCAGTCTCAACCTTAATCACTTCCTTGACATCCATTCACTGCCTCTATCCATCCACCTCGGACCACCACGGCAAAGAGACCATCTCTAGTATTTGGATGCAGAAAATCCATCCATTTAAGGGGCAGAAAGGAAGACTGGCCAAAGTGGATGTTTAGAAAAGAACGAAAATACCTCCGAGCTTTAGCCAGTAATCCACTTGGATTGCTTCGTCCTCTGTCAGTAAAAGCGTCTTGGAGAGGAGGAAGTCACTTGAGTAATATTGCTGCGGATGCATCTAATCGTGGCAACCGGCACCAGAGTAATCTCTTTAAACTGCAGTAAATCTGCAAGGATTTTTTGTTGGTTTCGGATACTCTTTTAATGTCCTTTTGGTCTATTTTCGACATTGAAACAAGACCCTCCGTTTTCTTTAGTGGAAACCCCTTTCAAATTGCTTCATCATCAAGCCTCCTGTTTATACTTTCTTGCATTCATTTAACTAAGGTCCTTCCTTTGTGTCACAATATCTCTCACCACGACTGGAAAGAGAGTTGAGAGGGACTGTACTTCAAACGAACGAGGACGAACAACAAAAAGGAGAAATTATATGGATCCATTTATCAAAACGCACAAATGGAGATACTTTTGCCACCTACAAAACACCCACTAAACAGAACAGCCTCCCACCTCCGTTCACAACCAGAATTGACTACTCACTTGCTACGAATAGTCATTGGTGATGATCCTTCAAGGTTCTCAGCTCACTCAACAAGGGGATCGGGTGGTGACTGTTATCCTTAACGTTCCAGTCTTGACTCTTACACCCTTCTTTGTAATTTGTACAGTTCGCATAGTCTTGACGGTGGCATTCAAGGCAGACTGAGTCACCGAATTAGTGGACACCAACTCTGTGTTTAGGGAGAATCAAGCATACAAGATTCATCCGAGTTTTCAAACTATGTGGACATCTGAGGGCAACGTGTACAAATTAGCCTTTTATGTAAGGCACTGTACTGTTGATCCGATTAAGCGAAGTTTATCTATCCCATCATGCTCTCCCAGTCCCTCACTCTACCGTTCACTTTTCCATCTCCTCATCGTTTAGTACATCATGGATCCGTCCATACTTGCATCTTCAGGCCAAACCTGTCATGCATCAACCAATTGATCTATCCAGTCTGGATCCATCTACTCATACCTCCTGCTCAAACGGCCCTCGATTAGGTGGTGCAGTGAATTGCGTGGATTTCCCATAATTCGTAGATGCTTATGCAATGTGGATCATCAAGGAGCGAAACTTGAGTGGCGAACCGAAACTTCGAAAATGACGCAAAGAAAAGTCGAGATACAACAACAGAGGGAATATGGAGAACGCCCCTAAGAAGCCGCATGTTCTGTCTCGCTTGCGTAGGACACCCTGGTGTTCAAGCTGCATGCTTCTCAGATCTAACCACCTCTAATCCATTCACTCAGCCATCCACCTACTGTCAGCCCATCCAACTCACCAATCCATCTGCCCGCCGGTCGTCCACTATCTCACCCATCTAAGTAAATAATTCGTGTTGGCGGTTTGAATTAAAAGTCAGTGTTGGACCAGCAGTTGAATTGAATCCCAACTCGCAATTGGCTAGTGTCGTCAAGTTTTGCTCAACTCTGCTTTCCAAAAAGCTTATCAGCTTAGATCTCTTTTCGTCACTTCAAGGCATTTGTTACCACGACTGCTTCGAGAGTCGGACGAGGAAGGTCAACGAGAATAAAGGAGAGTAACTTCTATAGGTGTAAGGAACATGGAACCCCTCCCCTCCACTACAAAGCCTGCGCGCGGTAGGAGGTGACTTCACTGAGGTCGTACAGCGATCTCTGGCTCTCCCAACAACCAAAATCAGCATTTCGCCTCAAATGAGTGGTGATTGGGGAGGATGTGACAGAGAGTGTTGTCAGATTGCAGGACAGCCAAGCGGCCAATATGTCGTTTGCACTGAACTTCTAATTTGTTCACTCCTCAATGTAATCCATCTCAGTTCGGTCGGGCAAAATCACTGACACTGCAGATACCAACTCTGTGATTAGGGCACGTCGAGCGAGATATGCGCCTCCAATACTTCGTTTGGCTCAGTAATTGGGCAATGATTTATCCTCTCCCTGAGGAGATTCACTTTCTTTGTCCTCAGATCATGTGCTTCTACCTCCTTTACTCAACTGTCCACCAATCCATCCCCTCATCCTTCTACTTACCCATTGGATTGGCCATCCATCCGTTGTCTAGTCCATTTAGTCACCCATTCGGGATCGATATGGCCATCCCTCCTTAGCAAACCCACTTAGCATCGATGAGGACACAGATCGTCTATCATTCCAATGTCTGATTGGTATTTCATTATGGCGCTTCGTTAAGGAAGCAGTTTAAACGATGCGAGGATCGATCCAAGGAAGAGAGAGGACCCTCCTTTGTCGTGAACTATTCTCGCACACCGACGAATGACTCAGGCATTCCAAATTTGTCCATCATTCAGTTAGTCACCTCTAATCAATCAGTCAATCCTGTGCTCACTCATCCATCCTACCCTCTACCACCTCTCGAAATTTCCATTCACCCAACCAGTATCAATCTTACTTATTTGCAATTTTAGGTGGAAAGAGAGATTATGCTCAGTGGTTTAACGGGATGTCAAAGTCTAGCTCTCTTTTTGTTATTATCTAATCCAAACTCAACAACTGTCACCAAGGATGACCCGAATGAGCACTTTAAACCACACGCCTACTGTTGCTATGCGCACGAATTATTTTCATGAAAGACCTAGTTAGGTGGGTGACTGGCCTCCACCAGCGATACGTCAACCACCTCCCACCAAGTCATGTGGTAAACAATCTCCACGCCTCCCCCTCTCAGCCACTTCAGAGAGTTGAATTGCAGGGGCGAACACATCGTCCCAGGTGAGCGTTTCAGGCTAGCAATGATAGACTGCTGCTAATCAAGCTCCAAGATCTCACTACCATCACTTATTTCTTCTTGCCTGTCCACGGCATGGGCAATACCCTAGCACGATACTTTGGCACACACAATCTTCATTTCGTGTACTGCCTACCGCAGACCGTGCATATCGCATTCCACTGTTGAAATAAGCAGTGTTGGTTGGTTCAAAAACAGTCGCTCCTATCTCTGCCGTGTCTGCGTCTGTGTCCACATCCACGTCCATTATGCATTCGTACGCGGCGCCACAGCTGTCCATCAACAGAGCCCGTTCGACAACCCTCACTCACCATCACGGAACGGACAATGTGGTGAATGGACAAATGACTCTGCAAAACTGTCAAGCTTCATGTAGCAATGTGGTGAATGAGCAACGGCCATGTCGGCTGCCAGTATCATGTCAATGCGACACTCCATTTCCCATTTCCAATCCACAATTAAGCTGCACACACACACACGCACACAAGTGGCTTGCGACCTAGTTTGTCCATTTAATCCACTATTAACATCTCATTAGTTAAGTTGGAAGCAATCACCACTTGTGTGACCACCGAATGGACGGGTGGTGGCTCAGTTGACCACTTTGGTGGTGCAGACGTCGGCACGGTAGCGGTCAAGCAAATAGCGTCTGAGTGGTTTGTGGCAATTCATTTTCCTCAGTTGACACTCACTACCATCTGTGATGGTGAAAGAATTCCATTAACTGATTGCCTCCAATTAACAGAAAAGTGTGTAATGTGTCACTATTGAAGGTGTTTTCCACCCACCTTTCCTAATTCGCTCACCAACGCGTTGAAAGCTGTGGCACTGCCTCGAGAGTGAGGTGCGAATAGTAAGCGCTTCCGTCAGGTTCTTTGCGTCACAATCACCTGAATAAAACAATCTCCTTCATCTTTTGAGAGAAATGTGAAGTCCACTACTTTACCACGAGGATGGACCTTTCGGCAATGGCCTGAAGGCCGTCGTCGTCATCGTAGTCCCCGAGGCAGGTATTGTAGTGCACCCATCGTTGGTCAGATGAACGCACTATCCGATGGTTGTTCATCACGGTGGTAGTTTTCAATGCAAAGTTGATTGTCCACTGAATGAGGGCCCAAACGCGAGTATGGAGAAAAACAGTTCACCTCTCGTAAGGAACATCGAAGCACAACTAAGTGTGCTTCACATCAAGATGACCGGTGCGACTTCATACTACCAGGGGTGGAGTATCGTAGAATCGCAGACCTCCTCGTCACAGAATAGCTCTAGACAAATTAATGTCCCCTAATGTGCATTGTACACAGTCGAAATTGTGATTCGGGAATGCTGGTAGACTACAGCAAAAAACGCCCAATGCTTAGTTGCATTTGCGATTTTTTGCAATGAAGTAGTATAAGTCCTTCAGGAGACTTTAGCAAATAGCGGATGCATCGTTTGGAAATGAATAGATAGGTGCTAGCATTAGCATCGATAAGCAGGCTATAGCAATTGTTCCATGGGTTCATCTCTCTGTGTCTTGAAGGGACAAGCGCTCCACAGCCGCATATCTTACATCAACCAGACCACCAATTAAGCAGCTTAGCTCACTACTGCATTCCGCACACAATTTTGGTGTCTGAATTGCACCATGAAAGAGGAAGTTGAAGCTATCTCACGGGGAAGGCGAGAAGGAGGAGATTCGCAAAAAAATGAGAAGTGTACTAGCGAACCGTCCCATTAATTTTATAAGGCAAGATTAGCTCTCTCTCTTCCCCCCAAATCATTGGAGAATTTCCCACAGTCATTAATCTTAACAGAAGTTTTAGCAGCCACGCATGTCTTCCACGCACTTTAGTGAGACCAAAAATAAATCCAAGTCACCATGGTATTTGGCACATTCACTAGAATTTCCACTTAATAGAAATTCTGAGTGCAAATCGTACGGAAAGGGGGATCACGTTCAGGCAAGCCACTCATATGCCAACGTCTTCTATCAGGCCCATTGTCCTCTCCACTCCCACTCCCATGCCTACTTCCATTGTTTAATCAAGAGCTAGTGAAAGAGTGCCAACCTGCCTTCGTTCCCATTTACGCTACCACGACAATTCACTCACCCGGCATTAATGCACAGAGGATAGGGCTGAGCATGTCAATGTTTTGTCAGTCACCAATTGACAGTAATAAGGACACCTACGCATCAATGCTTGCCGTCTGACTGACGCATTAATTTTCGACTCACTGCTGCATCAACAGTGAAGTGGTCAGATGGTCACTCATACGAGCGTGTGCTTCATTCCGACCACTTCCGTGTCCATGACTCCCCATATCGCCTCAAGGCCCCTTTACTCCATCCTTGCTTCTATTTGGGGCGGTGAAATGCCCACATCCTGTTGGTGAGGGCTAGAGATGGGAAAGAATTCAGTACTGGACACTTTGCCACTGCTCTACTTACATAAAGCCTATTTGCAGGCATTAGCCCAACGCGGAGACTGATTTGGCCACGTCTTTGAAGCAGGCATTAATATTATTTATAACTGACCACTTTTTTTGTTATTTTGAGGGGATTAATTGTCCATTTTGTGTCTACCAAGAGTCATTAGGTGGACTTGTGGGAGCGATCAAGGGAAGGTAAGGAGAAGGAGAAAGGGGAGACATGAAACAGCCCCGAGTTTTCCCGGTTTTGCCATGCGGTGGATCGCAAAGAGCATGGCCACAACTTCCACTCCATTCTCTTTTCCTTAGCGAAACAAAACAGAAAACGCTCCTTCCACATTCCTTTACTCCATTCTACAGATGAAGCGTTGGTGTTGAATAGCTTCGTACAAATCGCATTCTCGATCAGTTTTGGACTCAGGTTTCCTACTTGAAAAAGAAATATTCAACTACGGACAAATGGGAACGTCGTTTAGCAATTGTAAAGAATTAATGGTCTCTTTGTCCCAAACAGCAGGGACTCTAAGATCGCGGATTCTGTACTTTGACAGCCGCTTGCAAATGTCCACGGAACAGACGAATTGACCAATCAGGTTGCTCACAGATATCAGGCGTGTCAGCATTGAAGCACCAGATTGTTGACAGACTTTGTAATTCTCAACTCAAAAGGAAGCACTTAAATCCTGTCACCCGCTTTCCAAACCATGTCAAATGAGTGGCGCGCTTGGTGACCGTTGACAGCATCAAACTATCAATTGCTACTTCTGTGCCATAATTTGAAGGTCTGCATCCTTCCTCCGACGCTTTTCATTTTCTGCTTTTTAGCTATCGATAGTCGGTTTGATTGGCAGACATTGCTACCAGACAAAATTATTCGTTACTCAAATGATGCTCCATGCCGCTGTCCATTTCGCGTCTGGATGAAGGTCAAAATGCACCTCGTAGGATGTATCATCACGTGCGCGTCCCAGCTGCTAGAAAGCGGTTCTTTGCAATTACCATAAAATGATGCAATTCCGAGGGGTTCAGAGCCCTCCGCCCTCAAACGTGTGAAGCTGTCGTGGTAGGCATGGCTATTGAACGTACCACGTCGGGATGCACAACACACGTTGACACGCGCTCTTGCAGAATTAGACTCAAGTACACGTGCCACTCCGGCTTGGGAGAGTGGTCACACTAAAGTGGAAGAGATGGAGTGAGTATACCCAATCTTCTAAGAAGTAGCATTAGCCAAACAGACGAAATCACACATGGCGGGGAGGCGGTATGGGAGTAGGGAGGAGGTGGGGATGGAGGCGACTGGAGCTAGGTTATCGGTTTCTAGTTGCAAAGTACTTCATTGAAGTACAGAACTTAGCAATGTGGTATCAATTCCAATTCACTCTTAAGTAGTGGCAAGTTAAGGCAGGAGGGTGAGATCACACTACTCACGACTTGGCGCTTAGCTGGATAGAGAAACGGTGGTGCGTGGACTGCAAAAGTGGTGAAACCTGCAGGGATTTGAACTGCATTCTCACATCTGATTAGTCAGTTGGAAAAAGCATATATTAATATCAAAATTGAGTAGTCACTACTCTCCGGCTAGCAAAGTGACAGTAATGGAGTAATGTCACGGCATATTTGTCACTATCCGATAGCCTTAATTCAGTCACACCTTTGGGTTTTAAAGTGAATCCTGGGGCCTGAAATGGCGTATCTGACAACCGGAAGGAGGTGGTCTCCCTAGGTGGGTGGTTTCCCTTTCATCTCAAGCACATGTGAGCCATCGAAATTGAGGCAATCTCATGATTTGGAAGGTGCTAACAGAATCCTTGCATAACCTTGAAAACATTTCAATCTTGGGTCGACCTAAATTCGCTATGAAGGCATCGCCAATACCGTGAGGCTTTTCTGAGGTGCGATCGGGTCACTTCAACTGCACACCTGCTCGACATCAAAGGTTACTCCTCTTCTACTCCTATGCTGCAGTTACTGTTCATCGGAGAATTGAAGAATAATCCCCTACTCACACTCTCTTAATGGGGCAGCAAAAATAGTACATGAGTACAAGCTCCATTGTGCGTCCCTTAGGCTTTACTCTTTTGTCCTGCTGTGACCTGCATAATATGACGAAGGCCCAACATTACTGAGTCAACAAAGACAAATTTCACTTAGTAAGCCCACTTCCTTCATCCCATTTGGCAGCCAAATATATTTGCGAGGTTGAAGAAAAAGAAATCATTGTGTCTTTGAGTAGTGCATCGTTAGAGTTTGTCACGCCATACCTATCAAGGCACAACTTTGTTCCCCACTTCACTTGTGCTGCCTTCCTATCCTCTTCCGTTCCACCCACGTCACTGTCCAACGACAAAAAAAGAGGTGATAAACACTACTATGAAGGGAGTGCGACAGAAAAGAAGTAGACCTTGACTTGTACGCCCCTGCATTCCGCCCTTACGCTCCCTTCTCACCTCAAGCGTGGCTAGAGGATCCGTTGTAGTTAGTTACGCTATTTCGCCTTTTGCCTACCCATTCATCAACCACAACTCCTAACTGTTACCGGGAGGATGTTGTTCCTTCACATGTCCTGCTTGTGTCCTCACATGTAGCCACGTCTCCGAAGTAAGTATCCGACCATCAGCAAGTGAACATTCTTAATGAACAATGAACACTTCACACATAACAAGCAGTCCTGCGAGGTAAAACGTGCGGTGGACAGTATGTACTTCATTTGGGGACAACCAGTGAGAGGTTTACTCGTTTGGCAAAGGTTGCACTAAACGTAAAGTGTTATAATACTCAAGCACATGTAAAAACAGTGGAGAATGTCCACAGGTTGGCAGTTCTTGCACTTTAATTGGCTACAATCTTGCGGTTGTGTGTGTGTGTGTGTCAGCTTTCATCAATCTCCCTTCCTCAGTTAGTGTTGGATGACCCCTTTGTTGACTTTCGGCATGCGTAAAACCTCTCAATGGGTTACAATACCGAATGACTTCAAAGTATACCGATGAAGGTAAAAGTGGTGCCTGGATAAAAATGCTGCATTGTTTGGTGATTTTTGACCCAAGCCATCTTGCTGACGCCCTAGCAGACGTCACACCATTCCGCTACTCTGTACCACCGCTTTGTGTACAGCTGACGAAGGCTAAACAAAGAATGTGTTGAAAGTTTTCGTCAGCTCTGTAACCGAGACAATAAAAGCTTTTCATAGCGGACGGTTTTTATTATCTTTGCTTCACAGATGTCCGTAGAGTGAACATAATTTAACTTTAATTGTAACAAAAAGGAGACAATTGGAGAAATACCCGACAGAGTGATGCGCATCCGTGCTTCATTCTCCAAGCACACAAACAAGTGATGAAGGCAGGAAGTACATTCGGTGCCTTGGAATGCAGGTATGTGAGTCGACAAACTCCTGCCCCTCAATCTCGGCTAATGAAATACTTTTGCATCTTTCTACTCATCCAGATAAGGAATCCTTTAAGTGGTCCTCCATGATTGCTAAATGACTGGACAGGAGGAGCACCGATGCTATTTAGGTCAACTGTGTTAAAATGTGCTGGTTCCTACGTAGACGTTTCCCCCTACCAATGTACAAGGAAATTTGCCCACTTCTCTACCAGGATAAAAGTACTCTTACCACCTAATCTTTCACTTGGAGTTTGGGTGCTTCAGAACATTGTCTGTCAGCTCGACAAACGCTTTAATTTCTGTAGGTGAAATCCGCATTCCTCCACAACTTATCAATCATTCATTAAAACAAGGCGCTTTCAAAATTAGCCTTTTTTGCAGGGAATTGCTTGTTGTCGAGAACACAAGTCGTTATTTAAAACAATTCCGGCATCAGGGCGTCAATTTTCCCTCTCTAGTGAGGATTCCATTCTTTCATCTGGTAAATTTTTTACTTGCTAAGTTTTGCTTTTCTGACAGACGTAAAGAATATTTGCTTCCTTGAGAAACGGTTGCCAGTTATTAGTTACTCCACGAAGGGATTTCTAGGTGAAATTTCAGCCATTTTGACGTAAAGAAAACAATTCTATGAGATTTTTTGGTTTGGAAGATGGGTAATATCTAGCGCCACTAAAAATGCAATTGAACGGGTGATAGCTGAGTGGATGGAAGTCACGTAAGTGGAAACAAACAATTTTATCCAGCTACTTGTCACAGGTCGACATTTAATCACCTTCTGCGGGTGTGACAAGTTTCGATGTTGGAGGAGATGCAGCAATGGGTGCAAATTGAATGCTGGACGTCTACAGCAAAGGTATCAGGCAGTAATGCCAAAGCACTGATACATTGGTGAGCAGAGACGAGCGAGTACTTCAGTGAAAAATTTGCGCAAAACTTGGACCTTTAGATAGCGACGAGAGGCTTTGAATGCCGTACAGTGGTGGGGTCGGTGAAGCTACCAACAGCGCGATAAATATCCGCCAGTGATGAAATCCTACGCGCAAACAGTACTTAGAATGGTTGATACCGGGCAAGTGACTCACAAACAGTGGAGAGACAGTTAAAGAGAAGTAGTTCTCTTTAAAGTAATTGATACAATCCTTCTTGAAAAATGTATGTAATTTTGAAGACTCAAGACATGATGGGTGCAAGATGACTTTCTGTTTTTAACTAACACGGAATGCTATGGTGCTACATAGAGGTGAATTAGCCTTGGAACATCATTTATGTCCTACACGACAAGAATAGGGCTGAGCAGGAAGGAAAGTCGCAATGGCTAGCATTACAATGTCAAATGCAGGACTACAAAACCTTGTGGACATACGAGTGGACTTCTGACTTCCAGAAGTGACGTTTCCGCGCTGCTTGAACATCAGACCTACCCAAGAGGAGTGCTTATACGACATAAATGGGATGGATGGAATCCACTTCCTCTGGCAATAGGTGGGATGTACATACTCTTTAACTACACCTTGTAGCATATTCTGCAACCAGTCTTTAATTTCCATTGAACAAAGAAACAAATTAATTGCGTCTGAATGTGACTCAAATTTATCGACTTGTCAAGACGACTAGCCTGTCTACAGCATTGGCAGTGCTTTGTATAAGTAAAGCAGTGCCATGGTGTCCAGTATTGCATTCCCTCCCACTTTTAGCAAGGACTGAGTGAAAAGAACATGAGGCGATACAATGGGACGTAGACGCGGATGTGGTCGGAAAGAAGCAGTCATTTGAATGTGTGACCATCTGACCACTTCATACGGCAAGCATTGATGCGTAGGTGTCAATATCACTGTCAAGTGGTGGCAGTGACGCCAACAAAGACGTGTAATCAGCCCTGCCCCTTGTGTCCTTGAGTGACTTGTCGTGGTAGCGTAAGTGGGAACGAAGGCAGGTTGGCACCCTCTCACTAGCGCTTGATAAAGCAATGGAAGTAGGCATGGGAGTGGGAGGGAAGAGGTTGACATTTAGGTTGTTCGACCAAACGTGATTCCCTTTTCCATACGATTTGAGCTTTGAAATTCCATTGGGTGGAATTCCTGATAAAAGTGCTAAATACAAGCACGATGACTTACACTTATTCTTGGTCTCACCGAAATGTGGCAATCACTTGCCTGACTACTGCAACTACTGCTAGGAGGAACGTCCAAATGGAATTTACTATTTTTTAAAAAGGAGACGGAGCCAAACTTCCCCTGTGAACTGATGGGGAATTCAATAACATATCCTTAGGTCTTTTTCGAACATCCTCCTCCCTGCCTTCCCCGTGAGATAGCTTCAACCACCGCTTCCTCGGTACAACTCTTGCACCTAAATTGTGCGCAGAATGTAGTAATGCGCTAAGCTGTTTGATTGGTGGTCTGACTAATGCATGATATGCGGTTGTGGTGCATCTGTCCCTTCGAAACACCGAGAGATGAAATCCACAGAACAACCGCGATAGCCTGCTTATCGATGCAAATGTTGGCACCCCGAAGGACTTATACTGCTTCATCCCATAAGATCGCAAAGGCAATTTAGCAGTAGACACATCTTGTTGTAGTCTACCATGATATGTCACATATAGTTCTACTAAACAAATTTTCCTCCTCAAAGACAGTCACAATGAATGGCAATGAAACGCATGACCTCTCACTACTACTGAGAGAAGAAGAAGCGAGATAACGGGACAGATACCACTTTTGCTCACCCTCCCTCCCTTCAGCATTTCTCCAGGTGTGTAGAATCTTCTCTCTGCATTGGACAATCTGATGGAAAATGGTGTCTGACTGGCAAAGAAAATGGATTAAAGACGAAGTCTATTGGCATATCTCAGCTTCCTTTGACTAGGAAATCCTTTTAAGGTTGGAAGTGATACCTGATTTGCGCCCTGTTTCGAATGGGCGGTGGGGCGCTTAGGATTGCAAAATGCAGTTTTGCTTTCAATACAGGGGAATCAACTGAATTCGTTCAGCCTGGGAAGATGATTCGACCTTTCCACCTTTTAGAGATTATGTTTCAGTCTTTAAAGCAAAGCACTGTTCACTTCAGCTTGTCTCTTTTGCATTAAAGTAAACCATCATGTCAAACGTCATGCCATGAGCTAATACACTCTTACACCATTTGGACGAGGACGTGGAATGAAGGCGAACACAATGGAAGGAGAAGGTGCAGAAAGGAAGGGTGAGAGTCCACACTTCATTACCGTATAACTACCATCCTCCTGCCACCGTCATATGTAGACTCTCTTGCAACCTGTTCTCTCGGACCATCTCATACCCTGGCGAGGGAGAGAGAAACGAAGGCGCTCCGCTTATGGGACAATGCGAGTCACTTAACTGCTAAGGAATGACTTTGTTTGAATCTTCTGCTTGATTAAAATGTGAGAGGTTGTTCACTAGAGTTAGTTACAGTCAGCCTGTTGAAAATGTCTTTAACCTACCTGAAGAGGTGCTGTAAATTCACATTTCTGTGGATTTCGCCTTTACTATCAACAAATTAGACATCAGCTCTCCTCATTTTTAAAGCAAACAACTAGTCCAAGCTGAAATTGCAAGTGCAAATATTGTGTGGCCTCATCACTTGCAAAGTTTGTATCGAGTCCTTCCACTTGGCTAAGCAATTGACAAACCACTTTGTTGGAAACATTGCCTACCTCGATTGGGACACGTGGAGAGAGAAGTGACGCCATAACTACAGTCATGTACAGACGGGCGGACAGACAAAGGCACAGCCATATTAATTTCAGTACAAACGACTACGCCACACTTGTCTGCACCCGAGTGATCACTGGACTCCACCGTAGGATGAGACGGGTGGGTCTTCCCCTTGCCTTTGTGCAATAAAAAATCGGACAATGCGCAACGCTAAAATGTGGCTGTAGTTTATAGGGTGGAGCATTCAAACAAAGTTGTTACTTCGCCTTTACGCTCTCCCACCCTCCATTCGCCTTACGGAGCTGCATTCTCTCCGCGGCATAGCGCAACGGGTGTATGAATGCGGTGCCATATAATGTGCAGTTTGACTTGCCCCTGCCACCTCCACTCGGTTAATTTAGGTGAAATAAATCAGTCGTAAGGCGATCTGCCTCAATTTAGTACCTCAGTAATCCCCAGGGGGTCAAAATATCAAAATATTTTGCTGAAGCGTTCACAAAGTCAACATCGAGATCATGGTTTTATCTTCTTTCTGACGCTGTTCCTGATACATTCAAGTTGGTGTTACACCCTGACGCGTTGCCGTCAGTAGTAGCAAAACGGTTGATGTAAAGACCTAATAAGAAGGGGATTGAATCCACTATATTATTGTGGAGTAAAGATTTTGATGGAATTCTTGCACCAATCTCTTCGCACATCTTTACTGGACTTCATGTGCCTTCGATCTACCTCTCTGTCAATTATCCATTCATCATGGATATAATTATCCATTTTCAGGATGGATCAGGCGCCAGTCCTTCCTTTCATGCAGATACTTACCTATCATTTACTCATTCCAAACTCACGCATTTAATACGGACCTGTCAACTCATCCATCCGCTACTGACCCTCTCATTTACCTAACGCTGTTAATTTTTTTCATTTTCGTTTAGCTGGTCTTCCGTACCTTTTTGTCTCCTAGCCATCTATCTACTTACGCCCTACAGACATCTATCAAACAACTTTTCCTATTCCCATTCATTTGCTAGTACCTGTGCCCTCACCCTTTTCATCCATTTGTCCTACAGCGCTCACTATCGCAGTGAAAATGACGATGGTAGAAGCTGGTCTCACTGTATGCATCCATATGCGGGACAGGAACGGTGATTGGCTGACGATTGCCCCATTCTTTGCTAGCCAAAACATGTGAGGGAGAGGAACACCGCATGAACCTCATTGCTAGATACGTACTTTTTCCTTTTTAATTTTTTTATTTGCCTTTTCTACCTGAACATTATTCCAACCTTATTTAATTGTGTGACACCTAGGAAAGATGGCATGGCGGAGCAGTCCAAACCTTGCCTCAGTTTTGGACCGATGAGGAGTTGACAAAGAAGCCTTCACAGTATGAAAAGGTGGGTAGATAATAATGTAGGATTGTGTCCTTATTTCCAGGGAGAAAAAGGGACTAAAATAGACATAAACGCTGGTTTTGTAGCTCCTCCGGACACGGCATCGGCGCTGATAATGAAGGCGATGTGGTAGGTGGGTCCATTGACATCATCGCCTTGAGGGACAGAAATTGAGGATTGTAGAATTAGGTATAAAAACCTTTTTGGCAACTATTTCTTACATTTATCTCCCCCTCTACGTGTTTTACTCTCTTCCATTTCGGACGACATATTCTCTGCGGTGCTGCTTATGCGTTGACAGACACGATGGTCGAATGCCCCCTCACGACAGTTGAACAAAGCAGAAAAATTTGTTGTTTTAACTAATCTGCTATTGCGCTCTCCCTTCCTTTTGCCTGTGTGTCCACTATTGTTAAAAGGGAAAGACAGCCGCTAGCCACTGTTTTCCTTCTGAGTCAACAACAACAACAACTTTCCTTCGTTCCCTGATTCCATGTGAAAAATAATAACATTTGTGCAGTTTTCAGAAGAATTAAGTAGGCTTTGTAGCTGCAGAAAAAGTTATTGTTATGTAAAATTAGATGGCGGTAGGGAATTTTACAGCAATTAGAGAATCCATGGAGTTTGTGAAGGTGAACAATGAAAGGAAAAGCGAGGAAAATCAAGTTGTTTGTTTTAGATACCGAAAAAATATATCACTGTTTATTTGCACAATCTGTTTGCAAGCACAATTTTCCTCACTTTGGTTTGTTTACGACTATTTATAGGTACCACTGGAAGGGTAATGTGAGTGATTGACTGAGATCCGTCAACCGAAGTCCATCTGATCACACAGCAGATCTTTTAAGTGAACACAGTCTCCTTCTATAGTGTTCCTAATACAGTGCTTCAGTTATAAGCAAAATGATTGAATTGGGGAAAAGAAGAGGCAAGGATAGTGGAAGGAAGTGAGGTACCATGCGATTCGTGAATGGAAAGAAGGCAAATGCAGGAGAGAGTAGTGGCTTTGGAGACACACAATCCACGGTCACAAGGTATCACCGTAAACTTTCTCTTTCCATCCTTCGCTCACTCATATCAAAGCAAAAATTGCTCCTCGAATAAATATTTGTACACTTCATCTTTGTTAGTCGCCTCTACTTATTATTGAAGGCAGTAGTATATCTCTTTGCCTGATCACGTCGTATGCTCACCTCTTCAATGTTAGAAATTTGTAGCTCACACATGGGTGCACATCTTGTTTTTGTTAAACCCACCTTCTGCTTCAAAAGTGTCGAAAATGTTCGCTCATTTAGAAGGTGATTAAATTTAGACCTGCGATGCTTCACAGGCAAGTCATGTGTACTGCCAGATAACTCTTCTTCCAAGATGTGTCGGTGGAATGAGTCGTACGAGTTTTGATTAGAAGGAAAGATTTTATGCTTATTTACTATCCACTCACGTCCTTATTATTTATCCAATCCTACTTTTAATGCCACCGGAGATGTCTCTATTTTGCAAAATAAATCTCATCAAGACCTTTGAGCGCTCACCGTGAAATTCTTAGAGGACTAACTCGTTGCTATAATACATTCTATAGAAAAACAACGAATTATTTTTCCTCATACAGTTGTGTAGGATTTACACAGCACTGGAAGTAAATTCCACCGAGGCAGAAGAGAAATGAGTACTAGGTTTGGTGGTTGTTTGAATTTGCAGCTGCCAATCTCAACAACGAACATCTCGTTGCCAATTAATTATGCAGACAATTTGTGGAGATAAAAGAATGAAAAGTAAGATAGAGAAATGAGTTGTCAAGGTGGACTTCGACTTTGCTTTGTTGGACAATGGATGTGTTGTAAATTGCTTTTGAACTTGCATTCAATTCTTGGGAAGTAGGCGTAGTTTAAAAACGTCTCCTTAAGAGGTTTAACCTTCAAGCAGTGAAATAAGGGACGAAGGAGCTTCTTGACTCCAAGTGTTGGTGAAAGGAATTACATTTCCCATGTGGAAAGAGGAATTGCCCCTACATGGGGAAAATGGTCTTGCTTCATTCCTCGACAATAATGAACATGAGATAGCAGATAACAAACCGCCTTTGCCAAAGGAATAAAAGGAGTGGCCCTCCATGGCACCAGTCACCCTGACTCCAACTAAGTTGACAAACTTGGAGAACCATTCGAAGCACTTTCCCAGGATGATGAGTTAACTGGTGCTTTCAAACTGGCCACGCGCCCACTGATGGCTAGAGTGATGATAGTCAAACAATGGGGCAGTTTCTTATGTGGGCGATCTCTTTTCCCCACATTCAAGGCCCTTTGGTGCTGCTTGTTGTGAGTTCAGGGGAGTGCACTAAACGATTTCAATTACGTCGCAAGTCAACAAAGAGGCAGTTGGACATCAATTGGGAGAGAAGTATTCGTAAAGACTGCCAAACACACATTACCGAACGATTGTAGTTAGCTTGTCTATAAAGACTACCGAATTGGAGGTGTCCTTCAATTGCATATTTTGATGTCTTCTAAATCCATTTTGGTATTTTTTTAGCAACAGATCTCATATTAATTACCTTTGAATGGCCTATTTGCCAATTGGTTCTTATCCTACGCTCTTCCTCACTGGACCTCGTGCCTTGTGTGTGGTGGACATTGTCCGTTAGGAAGTAAAATGCTCTCCAAGTCCCAATTCAACTTTCCGGCACGGTCCTCCGACAGCCAATGTGGTCTCTGCACCTACCACTTCGGCTTGTTACGACTTGGGAGAAGCCTCTGGACATTCTACTACAAGGAGCAGCGAACCTAGTTCTAATGGTCCCTTCTATCAAGCATGTGTTCTTCCAATTGTCTCGGAGGGTGTGATGGCCGCCCCTTTCTTTCCAAAGTGCGCCTCCTCTCAAGGATGAGTGGAATATGTTTTTCATTTGGGTTCTTCAATCTCGAGTGTCGATCAGTGTGGAGCATCTCGGTAAACTACGCACAGCATCCACATCTTTCTCAAATATTGCATTTGTTCGCGCTGGAGAGGCATTTGATTTTCAGGTTATTTGCAAACCAAATCTCTGCCTTTAACAAAACGACACCTCTTGCCAGTTGGAATCACTTGAGGGGGAATTTTGTGTTTTATTTGACATGAGGACAAACCTGCAAGAAGCTCTTTCTGACAGCCGAGCAACCACCAGATAAGTGTTGCATTTTCCGCTGACTCCATAAACACTGATCTCATGTCTTCGTGACGATGGATTGGTGGTCGAATGGGGTGATTTGGGAAGGCGCACCGGTTGGCTGGATTAGTGGGGCAAATAAGATCCCACAGATGAATTTCTTAACCAAAAAAGCAGAAAGGGAAGAGATTCAGAATGTAGACCTTTGCAGAAGGTGGGGTTGCTATAATTAGCTATCAACTTGACAAGATTTGGGGAGTGAATGAGAAAAATCCTCTGCCTCTGTTTGATTTGAGCACTACAAAGTTAGTCTGCATGGCTGATAGTCGGATGTTAACATAGCCAAGATCTGTAAGTGTGGTGATTGGTCAAATGGCTTGTTTCTCGGAAAGGAACAAATGGTTGGCAAAGTACAAAAGCGGGGTTTTGAAGACAAAAGAATTTGGCCACCCTCGCTTCCTAAACCTTGTGGATAGGGTGTGTAGGGAGGAGCGAAGTGAGATAATTGTGTGTGATTACAAGAGGCATTCCATGTGAGAGGATGGCCTAGAGAGGACGGAAACTGTCAGAGTGAGCTCCTATAGATCTCCTGAGGGGAAATGTACTAGCCGAAATAGGCTTGAATGAACCAAAATTACCGCCATGAATAAAAGAAGAAGCTGGAAATTAAATGGAGGAAATTGGCAAGCAAATAGTACAAAAGTTAGGCTACGGCTAAATGGGAACGTATTGGCAGAAGAATGAACCCAATTGCTGTAGGACCACAGCTTTACAACCCTTAATATGGCATGATCAATCGCAGCATCTTCTCCATGAGAGTAACTCCGAGTTGAGCATAACGCCTGCCTCGGGGCCACGATGACGGCAGCGACCGTGGAGCCATCGTAGCAAAGTGGTAAAGCGTTTCGAAACAGAAGTGGGCAAGAAGTCACACGAATCACCTCACCTAATCGTTTAAAGATTTGCACCTCAAATTCGATTGAGCGGCGCAGCTTTCGGTGCCTTGGAAAGCAAACTCCCAAAGGTGATTCGAAAGCATCGTCTTTGGTGACAATTATTTTTCCTCTCTTATTTACCACAAAAGCATTTTATGATGGAATTCTTTTGCTATCACATTTGATGGGTAGATTCAGATGGGAACGATGAACCACCACCAACCACCGCGATGTTGAATGCTTTGCCACTATGGCACCGATGTCTGCCATTCGTGAGGTGTCAGGATTGGTTCCCTGACGAGTGAAAGCTTTGCGGTTGCGCATTTCCACCGAACTTTCTTAAAAAGGTGCTGTCTCCACACGAAAAGTTTTATTTGCGTAGTGCATCGCCACTGTCCAATGGGCACTAACTCAAGTTGATATCTCCGTTTCCAAGGTGTAAATGTGCTATAGGAATTGTGGAAACTGAAAAACACTGCTGGTAAAATCTAACCCAAAGAATTATCAAAAGGGACCTTGTATTTTGTCAAGAACAAGGAAATCAAGGCAAATATTTTGAATGCAGTGGTATTTTGGCATACTGACATCAAGACCAACAGCGTCTAAGTTGAAGATGCCAGCTATTCTCCTGGAAGGTTCCCAAATGAAATGATCGATTGTAAGATGCTAGTGCCAGTGGATCCGCTCCGACCCGGACAGATGACGATGCTTCTAACCCTGTCAAGCTCATAGCTCTAGTAGTCGGGGGACAGGGAGCTCAGAACAGGTGGTCTTATTTGTACACGGGTAAGAGTAAGCTAGAAGTTGGGGTGTGCACACACACTTGTGGACTGGCCACCCAAGACACAGACACCTTTAAATCCTCTCAGGAGAACTGATCAAAAACACTTACTTTGGGGCATCTGTAGAATCAAAAAGCAACATTTTCTAATGTCACACACAGCGTCAGCACTATTGCACCCTTTACTGTCACTAGATTTGTAGAAATTGGTGACAATAATTGCAGACTTGAAATTGCAGACTTGAAAGCAATTTTGTTTCAACGCAACCGTGGGGCCTCATCCACAACCAGTCTTTTGCGCTAGTCTACTCTTGCTGCTCCACTCAAATCACTAAAGCAAAATGAATCGGTGATTTGTCCAAACAAATTACTGTTTATTCATCTGGACATAAAGAAGTAAGGAAGGGAAAGGAAAAAGGGATACGTTGGTGCCTTGTGATTGTCAACAGATCATAAGTGAGATGGTGCTGCACCTTTGTCTTCTTTCTCTTTTATTTTTCTCCCTCATTTCATTAATCATGCTTAAAAATTGAATTGAGAAGTGGTGTATTAGAGAGGAATGCTTTGGTCGCATAAGTGGTTTGCCATGCAAACGAAAGCCTTTCCAATGACAAAACCCAAGTGCATCAACCCACTACTTACATTACCTGTTCAGTAGTGATTTCAGCTGGTTGTGAACAAACGAAAATCGGATAAAAAAGCGCTAACACATCAATGTGGCAATCAAATAATGTTGGGCTTATAGGAGGGTCGGAGTATACTATTTGAATCCTCGTCTAGTTCTTCCATTGTTCACTTCTTTGCCCAACATGAATCTGCTCATTACTAAAATTTGGTTCCACGCTAACGCAAAAGAATCGCTTCACAAAATTTCTTCTTTTCCTGAATGCGCATAATTTTTATTATTTTGCCACTATGCTCAAGGAAAGAAAGAAGAGCTGTCGTGCAATCAGCAAGAAAGACGGTGACTGACAGCTAAATTCTCCTCTTGACAGCGGTGGACTTAAGAGCAGAAGCAAAGAAAAACACTGTGACAGCAATGTTAGAAAAAAATCAGGGTGTTATTTGGATGTCGTAAGGAATACAGCATTTAATGTCAGTTTATCGAAGGAGCACAGCATCTTTGAGCCCTTATCGTCCAAGTTGATGACACTCCAAACATTAGAAGGAGGCGATGGCATCAACAGACTCACCTGCCACACCGCCTCCTCTAATGGCGCAAAAGTTGTTTCTTACCAGTGGTGTGCGCAACTCAACCGATGTGTCTGGTTCACCTCCTTTTGTAAAAAGGCTTTGTGTACCACAAGATGTGTGCAAGGGAGCTCACGGCCTCTACTTATTGTTGAAGGCAGTAGTACATCCCTCCACATGATTCGTTGCTAGATCAATTCGCTCCTCAGCGACCCTTCTGCTAGTCCCAAGGTAGCATTGCATCACATCGTTTGGTAATCGCATCATTAAGTGAATGCGAGATCAATTTGCTTCTGTGAAAGGAAATAAGACGAAGACTATTTTAAAACTTTTGCTAACTTTTACAAATTCAAAGAGCCAACTCCATTACTTAGTGTACCGACGAAATGAGCAGCTGGCGACATCTTTACGTGATCTCCTGTCTCACACGTCTCCCCACCAGAGATCGATGTAAATCTCATAGTTCGCAAGCAAAATAAACTCGGAAGCTTTTTTTCCTCTGTAGTTATCCATCAGGCCTAATCACCATTTCTTCCGCCTAGGTGGATGGTCTCACTGCATTAAACTGCCGCCGGTGTCGTTTTGGTGCGGAGGGTTAGTGCTGAAGGAGTGACTGAAAATAGAGGAAGTGAATGAGTACCAAACTAAGGACTGAGCATGGAAAGCACTGTTTGGCAGGTGCTTAGAAGGCATTGATGGTTGGATGGATGCATGGATAGAGGATGGATGGATGGATGGATGGATGGATGGATGAACAGATGACTGAAGAATCAGAAATGATTAAGCTAACGATACTTAGATTAAATCATAAAGAATGGATGGGTGGGTAATAAATGAAAGGGAAGAGGGTAGTACTAGTTTTCCTGAACTGTTGTACTTGCAGTCAACTCATTGAGATTGACTCGGACCTCCCTCCAAATTCGCTGTGGAGTCAAATTTCAGGGACGCTTACTTTCATTAACAAATACTTATGCCCTTCCTGACCGCATTGAGGTCAGGAAAGTTATTTTGAAAAAATTGTGTTTGTTGACAACCCCCTCAGTTGTGTGCGTTGAAGTATGTAGACGGAGTTATCAGCATCTGGACTGTGCGACTGGTAATGAGGGATGTGGACGATGCTGAGACAGCTCATATCAAATGGGAAGGAAGAGGCGCGGGGAAGGCCAAGCCAAGCCAAGCCAAGCCAAGCCAATATCATGCGGGTTGTATTGACATGTAGATAGGAGATTTCAGTGGCAATCAGACCGTCGTTCTTTACTTCATTCATATAAATAATTTCCTCTTCCGATATTTAGTGACCTCACTAACTTTTGATGGGAAATGCTATTTTTTGTTTTCCAAGTCCAAGGGAAAGCAACATTTGTTACGTTTGAGCCACCCACTCACCGCGCTCTACACACCTCATGGGTGCACATCCCACATCGCCCCACAAGTGTGTGACTACTGTGTGGGTGCGTGTGCATCTTCGATCCTAAATCCAACTGCTTACGAAGCGTTTCGTTGCGCAGGCCAAAAAAAGTGTGCTAAAAATGTCTCCTTTTCCTCACCATCACCCTTGGCATTCGCCCAAGAGTGACTCATCGTGCCGTAGCACCAGACAACCAGACATGAAGCGCAACATTCGGGTGGGAATTAATGGAAGGAGAGAAACGGTAGTTTTAAGGCTATTTGGGTTCCTTCTGGAGATAAAATCTTTAAGAAAGAGAGAGTTACATGTACTTTATGTCCTGTTGGGAGTGGATAGTAGATGATTTGACTCCCTCTACTTCGCCGTGGTTCGGTGCTTGCCATAATGTAGGACTTTCCATTAAAATGATTGTCCAAATTCAATGCTATCACACTTCCCCCTTGTCTGAATGGCTCAAAATTTGGTTACTGATGGGAGACACCGTCTTTTGTGTAACACCATCTCTAAAACGCTGGGAAATCATGCCCTTAAAGGTGGAGGCGAAGAAGAGTTGGAAGTCAGTGCGTATGAACTGAGAGTTAAGGCATCACGATGTTCACTGAGTCACGAGATAAGGAAGAGCTCTCGTGGTTGAGCTGTGAAAGTAAAAAAAACACTAACCAGTTGCATTTTAAAGGCCTATCTGTTAATTATTTTGTATCAAAAGGTGCCATAAAACCTCTGTAGCTATCTAAAACCATGACAAGTCGTTTCCGTGCGCTGTTTAGTGTCTATTTCACAGCGATGCATTGTGATACGGAAATCAAAGCACCTCTTTGTGCCCTTTTAATGGCCACATCAACTTTAACCATTTAACGAGACCGTGGGGTTACAAATGCTGCTGCAACTGCACTACATCATCTCCTGCCTTTCTGAAGTAGCCTCCTTAGCACGACTTTTGGCCACAATTCTTTCTCAAACATCTCATATGCCTCGGTGTCGCAAAGAATGTGCCTCTAAGTTTAGAACTGGGAGTCTTCAACTTGCCGGTGAAGATGGAGCAGCATTGGGTCGCCGCTCACGCTATTCGTCAACCACCGTATGTGCATGCGTTTCCCCTGAAGCAAAGTCAATCGTCCAATGGGGTTGTTTAACTTCTTTGCAGGAAGCTAATGCTCTGCTTCTGTTCTGATATGCTGCCATGCTTTTCGACCGGTCACCTACATTATCGCTTGCATGCGTGCAACTTGGATTACATTTTGCTTAGAGTCGCTGGTGATGTGGGTCTCCCTTGAAGGCATATTAGGGTCTGCAGAGTGGCGAAAGGATGAAATTGTAGGCAATTCCATCCAGATTATCCAATCCCTCAAAAAGCACTGCGGAGTGCTGTCAAAGAGTAAGAAGAGCAAAATTATTCTCAAATGTACACCAAATGCAAAAACTGCCTCCTAAGCAGCAAATTGTTGCGCACAATGGGGAAGTGATCAGGAAATATTACTGCTTGAATAAGGCTAACCACAAACTTAAGCCTGTTCGATAAAAGGAAAATAATTTAAACAAAACTCTTGGAAAATCACCAAGTAAGAATCAAGATGGGAGGAGTTTAAAACGGTTTATCATTTCACTCTTTCTTCTTAAAAGTGACCGGTTCTGGTTAAATCACTCGATCTTCAATGAAAGGCAAACATTTCTCTGCCATGCCCCAGTGGAGGCATCTACGACTCCAAAACAATTACCGTGATCTGATGTCTTGTTACCCCTTTTCATCTCTGACTTGCTTTTCCTTAATATTATAAGACTATTTCTAAACTGCGCTCCCGTTGAGGACTCCTCATTCGCAAGTAGGGGAAGAAGAGCCAAACTGTATCAACCGACAATCACAGGCCGTCGGGACTGCGACCGACGCACGACTCACCATCCTAGAACGCTGACACCGTGCTCTGGTTAAGCAGATGTTGTCGGCACTTAAAGCTTCGTTATCTGCATGTCCTTTGGGTTGAATACTGGCTCAGCGTCGCGATAGCATCTGTGCCGCATTTGCTGCAAATAAACAAGTTTATGAGAAATTTCGCGTGGATTTAAATGCTTTAAGAACTATTTGCATTGAATTTTGTTTGGAGGCACGTTAAGCATTGCCTATCGTTCTGCCAAGTGTGGGCTAGACATCCATTCATCACCTCCTTCCTTGCATCCTCCCTTTCGGGGTCAGTCACGTACACAGAAAGCCCTTTTCATTCTCCACCTTCTCCTCCCACCCCTTCACTTCTAATTAACCAACAAACAGTTGTTAGTTCAGAGTCTAAGTGGTGGCTGAGTGGAGTGAATTCGGGAGCGGTGTGCTTTTGGTAGAAGGAGTTGCGGCAACTTGCATCTTGTAGGGCCTCGATAAACACACTTGTCAGCACCAACTTCTCAGCTGCCCTGTCTTCTTGACCATGGCGAGCCGTGTGCAACCATCGGCACGTCAGTTCGACTGCACTGAAGGTGATGCTCCACTTGAGTGAGTTTGAAAGACCTGGTTGAGTGTCACATCTGGTGGGCAGGGAAATGTGTGGTAGAAGCTGACCAACTGCTTTTGCACCGCATGGACTGCTAGCAGATGTCGGTGAGGAGGGTTGATAGACCTCAGGTGGGTCAATCCATCACTCATAGCACCCACTTGGTGGAGTTTTTAGCTGGTCAAAAACACAAAAAATCGAGTTGATATGTTCCTAAACAAAGTTTGTAACTAAGTAGAAGCAGATTTATGGGACGTTTCAAATACATCACGTAATCTTAGTGCATTGTCACACCCTCTTTTATTTATCCCATCTGTAGTAATCCACCAGTGACTGAACGTTTTTAAATCCAAAAACTCAATAAGGATTTTCAAAATTTTTGCCTTAAATAGATTGAGGTGCAATAAAGGGAAGAAGGAAGAGGCTTTTGATGATGATCCAGCACAGAAAACAGTAACTGGCAGTTGAATGTGCCTATCGACAATAGCGGTCTTTGCAACGTTGGGTCGGAAATGTCGAAAAAAAACGCAGTTTGTTTGAACTTTGCAAGACACATTTCATTCCTCACCAATCTATCTTCAAAGCACATCTACTGTGGAAGGACGGCTTTGAGTACTAACGCCCCAAAGTAATGGCTCATCAGCTATCCAAATGAGAGGAGAAAAAGGACAAGAGAATTGCTCTTGCAAAGGTACCGTCGGAATACTTTTCTCTACAAGTCAAAGTCCACTGCCGTTTAAGGTGATAGTACCACAAACCAAACCACACCACAAGTCACAACTCCTTGTTTTTTTTTTGGTCCCACAGCTCAGCCCCAGAGGCATTAAGAATAGCACTTGTGCCTGTTTGACCTTTGTTTGCACATTGGAGGTCCCTCTGCCACTCCTCCATTGGCATTAAGAGCGGAGATCACTATGAGACTATTCCACCACATCGCCAATTAACTTAATAAGGCAGCGCTTCCACGCAGATTCGCTTGTGTCGTTGGCATTATATTTTGACTTTTCGACCTCTGAGGTGTCAGTTTTGACCCTTTGAAGTGAGTTAGACTTCCTCTCAACTTGTCCATTTCAAACCGCAACAAAATGGGTGTGATGGGCGTGGCGTATGTCATGCGACATGCCAGCACACACACACACACACACACACATACGCCCTTTATGTAGTGACGTCGAGAGAGGGCAGAATGGAAGGACAGGAGGATGGAAAGTTTTTTAATGAACAGCAAGCCAAACAAGTGTCCGGTCAAAGTACACACTTCAGAGTCCAAACTCCACCTCAGTGATTTACCCTCCTCCTGTCAACGTCAATGTGACTGTGTGATCGGATGTACTACCACAATTGTATCAGGCGACATTGCTATCTGGTGGAGGAGGGAATGGAGGCACCTCATTCACCAGGCAATGCAAGTCAATTAGCGTCATCTTAACACCTTAGATTATCTGCTCTACATGATTTGAAGTGAAGTGTAGCTTCCTTTTCCAGAGAAAAAACCACCGTGGCCAATTCTAGCCATGAATTATCGTATTTCCTTGGCCTGCTTGAAGCGTTCATACAAGTTAATAACAGTCAACTTCCTAGAGGTCGTCTTACTCCTCCTTCGAAACTGCCGTGGATCCACCTTCACATGGTGTGTGTTTACTTCCTTGCAAGACTGTAAGAGTGACCTCTACGTTGTGGTGCAAGTGGAACACAAAATCTCTTCCGTGTCTGATTCCATTTGAAGAGGGTTGTGATGGTATCTGCTTACATCAGCTAATGGCATGGAGTTCCTCCTTTAATATCCCCAAGATGAGGTGATTTTATGGTTCCCAAATGCCTCACTCTCTCCAACGTGTGAGGCATCTGGAGGAGACGAGGTTGTCTAATTTGCTTTGCACTTTGGCCGAACACTTTTCAAGGAGGTGTTGGCTTTATGGAATAGGTGGGATTGGGTAACTGGAAGAGTCCATTCACCACGACAACAACACTGGCACTGTCCAAGTATCAAATTCAACGCAAACTCAACAAACCGATAGTGGAGGTGCCTATAATCAGACCAATTACATGCATGGCTCAATCTCCGTTTACATTTATGACTTTGCCATTAACACAGCCTTTACGATGGAGGGACATGATTTCTTCCTGTGCAAAACAATAAGCAGATCTGAGTAGTAACAGCTAGCTAGATGGACATCCACCTCGCAGGGGACGTGAGTTTCGGGAAAGATCGACTGCACCCTCAGCACCCACTACCGTTCGTAGAGCAGTTAAGGCACTTTGTACCGTATTCCTCTCTGCTTTCTGGCTCTGTTCAGCTGGAAACGTCGTGGCAACTGAAGCGAGAGAATGACCAGGTCGAACCACAGGTGACGCTCAAAAGATGAGGAGATCTGTGCAGTGGAAGGAGTGAAGTTGGTTTGGTGTACGTATTCACCCACCTCAGCTCTTTAGACTCCACGGCTGTCGTCATCACTCATTGTCATGGCGTGGTGGTCCGAGTACACCTTTGATGTGGCTACTTGCCTTTCTCAACTAGGTCATTTGCTCTTTTACCCTTCTCCACTTCCTCTTTCTCCCCTTCAAATCCATTTTTCTATTTTGTTCCGTTGTCTGGGTACAATTGAGCAAAACTAATAAAGATATTTTTGGAAAATCCTTTTAGTTTAATCACTTCTTTGCATGTCACCCCTAGTGATTCGCGATTGGAGAAGGACCTCATCAGACCCGGACGAGAGGCACAAACAGGCGAAGTGGAGACAGTATTTGAAACCATTCCCTTAGGCATCAGAAACGGTGAATTCTTCTTCTATCCCACAAAATATTCATCGAGCTTCAGACTGTGGAGGCAAGACTAGCACCGTTCTGTTGCAGTTTGAATGGACTCTCTTTTAGCATGTGTACGCAATATGGTGCGGTAAAAGTTTTGTAGTCATTTGAAGTCGTCGCAAGACACTTTTGCTCACCGTTTTGTGCCCACTCACAACGGTGCGCTATGAGCCGTTGGACAAGCTTATAACTTGTCACAGTTAGGATGAAGTAACTGATCTGATGGTATATGCACGCAGTGGAAGGGCTTGAAAGCGTTTTGTCCAGTCACTCTTCTTCCTCCATCACTTCCACAATGCCTGCTCTAAGAAGTACAGTCTTCATAGTAAATCGACTTCATTAACTTTCGAAGAAAGGTAGATAATCGCTTGCCCCTACTGCTAGTAATGTACCTCGTTTGCGAGTTAGATTTCACGCTGTTCGGGACTAAATGCGGTAGCAGTGTTTGCTCGGAAGTGGACTTACATAAGAAATTATTTTACTTAGTTTACCTCCACAGAGCTGACATACTGCTTCTATTTCTCCATGGTAACCTATTTCCCGACTGACCACCTGCTTTGTCGGTTCATTTTTTAATTGCCTCATAGTCAGAGCATGAGGTTGGAGCGGTAGTAGAGAAAGCACGCAGTTTTGATATCCTTTTGTTTGGAGTCACTGATACTTTGTCTTTTCGCAGAATTCTCTCCCTTATGCAGCTTCCAGGTCCTCCATCGACCTACTGTGCTTTGGAATGCGATTGGCCCTGCCACACCACCAGAGAAGCACAGCGCCGTAGGTCATTTCTGAAGGCGTAGTGAGGCCTGTCAAAGTGGTGGTAGACTGAATTGTTAACTTCCACGAAGAGCGCACCAGACTATTGATGTGGCAACGACTGGGGCGTGTCGCGACGGCGCAGTCTGTGCGACTAAATAGCAGACAATTCCAACTGGATTGTCTCGTCTTCGAGAAAGGAGACCGGAGTGCTGCCAAAAGGTGGGGGAGAGAGGCTATCGTCAGGTAGACAATAACTATAAAGTTGTTGTGTTGTTGTTGTTGTTGTTTCACAAGTGACAAATCTTTACTTGCGTTTAGAAAGTAAAGCCGAAACTATTTCTCTCACTCCTTGCAACCTGCCCTTTGAAATGGAGGACGTTGGACCCACAGCATTCGAAGCCTAAATTCAGAGCCAAAAAGTTGAAATTTCTGGCGAAGAAATGTGCGTAACAGTAAAGTTGTGTTTTCTCCATATTTTTAAAGGAAGTTAAAGGCACCATTTCGGAATGTTCGCCTTTGGTCAAACCGTTTGCTCTTTGAAAATGCCAAGCAATTTGTTATCACAAAGCATCGGAGGTGTCGAATGCCACAGAAACCTTTTCCACTTTTAATGCTCTGACAGCCATTGTTTGAGCCTTGACATTGCAAAGATGCTGGAGCACACCGGATTTGCGTTCTGGTTGAGGCCTCTTCATAGAATCATGGAATATGAGGAGGTGTATCCATTACAAGCTCGCGATCGCGTTATAGTCAGGGCATTCAAGGTACTCCAAGCAGGCCAGACTAGAACCCACTCGCGAAGACCTCGTCGTCGCACATTCTTCTGGCTCGATTATGTCGGTTGAAGTCACGACAGCCTCTATGTTCACGCACATAAAATCAGCACATTTTACCAAATTTCTCCGCGTTTTTTACTGTGCTAAAGCTTCTTTGAATAAGAAGCGTTCTACTCTCGAATTACTCTACAGCTTCGGAGCGATTATTCAAAGTTGATAGTTTTACAGTGTCACCACGACACCTCCCTATCAACTCCTTACTGCGCCTCTTTTTAGAGTGCTGCCGCTTGCTGCTTTCGCCTCAACCCTTTTCTGCTTACAAGGGCATGTGTCCAAGATTGAATGACTCCATTCTATCTATTTGAAGGGCACTAAACCGTTGGGCTAATGAAGTGTGACACCAACTGTCAGGACACAGTCTTCGCAACAATACTTTGTCATCAATCTTTACTTCTCATTCGTTCCAGTTTGTCCCTTCCCCACTTCTTTCGTGAAGCAAGTTGTGTTGCACTGGTGCATCCAACTACCGCTTGCTCCTCAGTCACCAAGGTGTGACCTTCGCCTAGGTGGTAGCGATACCGTCTGACACGGTGTTGTCCAAGCCAGCGGCATTGTTTAGGCCATCTCTAGGAATGACTCAAGCACTGCTGGGCTAATTACCCCAAAGGGCAGCAGGAAGGCGCATTCGGTTCTTAGAAAAGAAGTTACGGCGGCTCATTGTAACTTGTAGGTGCATGTACAACGAATTCACTCGACCATATGCGTACACTAGAATGCTCGGAGTTCAGCACGTCAGTTCTTGTCGCAGCATGCTTCTCTTTCTCTTTGTTCTGAACCCTCAGATTTTGACGCTTTGGTTTAACTGTTCGAATGGAAAGCAGTGTTGCACCACAATTGTGCATGGTTTCCTACGAGGCTACTAAGTAGTAGGCTCCTGTAGTCTTGCTTCCCATTGGCCCCTCTTGGCGTTTCAGACTACGTTTGGAATTTCACTTTCCTAATAAATTTTCACCATTTTAAGCAAAAAAGAGTCTTCCAAGGTCTTTCAGACATGAAGTGGTGTTTGGTTCCGAAGATTGGGACTGGTAGTGGGTAGACTGGAGTTAACTGCCCAACATCCCATTACGGATCTGTCGTTCAAGCAGTAAACAGGTCCAGTCGCACAGGCAAGTGTTGGAATGGAAGAGCAGTGAAGAACAACAATTTGATTGTCATTGACACCTCAGATTTCCTACCTGTTGTAGATGCATCGACTTGCAGTCCACTTGATGGTCGTCAGGAGCCGCAAATTTTAACCATTTTATCCTTCCTAAACTAACGTAAACTGGTCATTCTACTGGATTAACTCAAGTTTTTAATTATTTCAATTAACTGTGTGTTAAATGAGGCGGTCTAATCAGTCTCTGTGGGTTGTGCTTCCGCCTCGCGGCATAGAAGCGGCTTTGGACTAATAGCTTTTCAAGTCTACGCTCCCTTCTCCCACTTCGGCTGATCACCACTTTGTAGAGCTGACAGTGCCACGTTCATTTTCACTTTTGATTGTAGAAATTCCTGCTAGAGTATCTGTTCAAATGCATTTAATCGGTGATTTTTTCAAGGTTTCCTGAAGCTTGTTATCTTTCCTGTTGGAAAGAAATAAGCAGCAGCTAATTATTATCACCACACAGCCACAACTTTAGCCTCGTGAAGTGTAAGACTTCTTACTACCTTGGATAATTATCTGCCTCTCACAGTGTAGACAAATATGCCAAACGCATGGCCAGTGAAGCAGGCCTTCGTTTTCCCAAATGAATTTGAACGACTTCTAGTGAGAAATAACCTCATTTCTAGGTCACACATTTTGACTGACTACAATGCCTTATTTGGAGGCTTTTATTCGGCTAGCTTTATTCTGTTTCCAAGAAGTCAACAACATGACAATGGCCCACCTGTGGAAGTTTAAAGTCATAATAATTATCTTGGTACGACGTACACTTCAATTCCGTTGCTCTCCGGTGTGTCTTACCATAAGTGACATGCAGTGCTTTACTCTTTCTTTTCGAGCTCGGCATCGGTGGAGATCAACTTTGCGCTGAAGATCTTAACTCTGAAGCCCGACCCTCAAAGAGAACGAAATGAAACAACTACCTTGGGAGTCTCGATGCGGGCAACAACCTTGAGGCCATCCCAGGAAAGTGTGTTCAAGTGTCAAAGTGGTGTGCTTCACCCTGGTCTAAGAAAAAACTACTTTGGCAAAATTTGCGAATCGTCTTACGACATTGTCAAGTTATTTGCTCCTCTTGACTGGGAGCCTCAGATTCCGTGCTTAAATAAGCAATTGAGATGTCGGAATAAAAAGCATCGTCACTGGTGGGAATCATTTCCTCCCTCTTCTGGTAACAGGATCCTGGTCAAGGAGTTTCTTCACTGACACATTTAGTTTTAAAACATGATTGCCACGCCAACGTTCATCTTGTCTGGATCGAAAATGCCTGAGAATACATAAAATAATTAACAAGGCTTGACCTTTCACCATATACTGATGATGGTGTGGAGGAAAGGAGGGGACGCGAGGCATCCTTTTGAATGTGGAATTGTATCCCTGGAGTGATCTTGTACAGTAAAAATAGTGTGAAGTAGAACAAAGAAGTCCTTAAGTTCAAAATTCTCCTGCCCCACCTTGATGGCTGGCCACCGGTTTTCATTTTCGCTGTGGATGAATAGTCCTCCCAACTTTGTGTTTCCATCTTGTGGACACTTGATGCACCAAGACTTGCCACTAGCCTCTCAGCCGTCTTTTGTGTCAGCTCTACATGTTCTGCCACGGTACCATCAGTTATACAACTTCAGTAAACACTTGAAGCTTTACATTCCATTAGGGAAGCATGGATTAAACAGTTGTTGGGCAACCGAAGTATTGCTCTGGTTTGCCAAAACAACTGGCCGTAGTGACTTTGGCTCAAAATCCTCTTCATATATTTTCAATTTTGTTCTCCAATTTGTAAGGCGACCTTGCGTTGTTTGCCGATGCTAAACTTAGCTACACGAATGCTCCCCTTTCAGGATGGATAAGGGAAAGGGAGGAGAGAGACAAGGAGAGAAATGTACCGGCTAATGCCTTTCCCTTGTTTGCCTTTGATGTTTCTTCCTACTACACCACTTGCATGCTCTCTCAATGCTACCCAATTGGAAAATCACATAAAATATGGAAGTGACAGTTGACAAATAAGTGTGGGATGGTGGTAAGTAGCCAGTGAATGGTTATTTGTTATCGGGAGAAAAAATTGTATCCACACCTCTATTTTGTGCATAGTGAGAGGAAAATGAACTAACTTGGATTGAGAAAATAAAAGATAATCAGTGTTGGTGCCATTAAAATAGCAATAAAAGCTTAGTGCGGTGGTGATGGTAAATTTTTAACTTATCTAATCAAATTTTATGCTTCTAGCATTTTATTACGGTGGAGAAGTAGTTTATGGGCTATCTTTGGGCAGGAAGACTTTGCACATTTTCGGTTGATCATCCACTCCATCTGCCAAAGCTAAAAAGATGTGTACATTTGCCTACACAGTCTATTCTGTCACCGGGGTTTCAAATAACTGTCACTCTTAAGTAGCATCCCAGCCATGATCGTAGCTATTGAACCTTTCTGTGCGTGGCTAAACCATGCAGCATTATTCGCCGTACTGACCTACCTTTTGAAAAAAAGAACGATACAAACGATGCTAGGGGACCGGACATTACAATGACGTGGAGGAGTTAAATCGCGTTTAGCTGCAGTTCATTCGTCCCCAGGTGGAATATAAAAAGTGTTTTACTTTTAACCTCCCTAATTTTAAGCTTGGCCAAATTCATGGGATTGCAGAATGAATCGTCTTTTGCCTCCCACTCCTCCACACATGACTGTCGCGTCGCACCTCAGCTGACATTTACCAGAAATCCACATAAAGTGACTCAAGTGAGGCTTGCAGGGATTAATGGAGAGGGCAAGCTTACCTACCTCCAATCACTTTGCTCAACATCATCAGTTTTAATGGCACCAAAGGGACATTCACCACTTAATCGGCTTCGCTCAGTCTAGCTGAATGCCAATTAGTTGGTTGGTAGCCGTGTTTGGAGGAGAGAAATTGTGGAAGCATGTGCGCTGTTCTACCTTACCGCTCAGAGTAAACAATCACCTCATCCCATTCCGCATCTCAATTAGAAGCATCACTGTTAATTGTAGCCAAGATGGGTGGAATAGACACTTCCGCATCATTTAACTGGCGCCGTCTGCCTGTCTGTCTATCCGTGGCTGCATATGTGATGACAACTTGGAGCACGCCCTCAAGATTAATCTCAATAGTCAGACTAAGCTTCTACAGACTTAAGCGAGGAAGAAAACCTAATTCTACCTTCCTGTCATTGTAAGCCCCCTCTCCGCCGTTCTTACCTCAATGATCAGCACTGGGCCGCTAACACCTTCACCACTTTTGTCGCGGTTGCTTCTATTATCGAGGTGAGGCGTTTAATGCAGAATACTCGCTGACAAGCGACTTCGAATCCAGCGAAACAGTTGCAGCAGTGTTTGAACACCGCGGACGAGAAGCTTCAAACTGCATAATATTGGGCCACATTTCCCCGTATAACTCTAAGTGCCCCTCAGTCTTGGGCGAAACTGAATTTGCTCTGAAGATATTATCTCTTCAGTGAGGCTTTCCTTGGACGTGCCTAGCCTGTAGTCGGAGTACCTTCAGGTGTGTATTGGCTCGACAGCGAAGAAATTTCATTTGCTATTGTTATTCAGGAAAAATTGAAGAAAAGTCCAAAAGTCACACTGTCCATATTCGGCAGCGAAATTCGTGTATGAATACAAGTTTATTGGCTTGTTCACCAATCGTCCATCTTGTCTGCTGTGTCCTGCTTATTCTGACTCAGACCGAACACTGCTGAGTCAACAAAGACAAATTCCGCTTAGTAAGCACCTTCCCCTCATTCCATTGGATAGCCAAATGGGTTTGCGAGGTTGGAAACAGAAAGCAATTAGTTTTAGAGGGATCTACCGCTGTAATTTGTCACTCTGTACCCATTAGACCTTAGATTTGCTCCCAATCTCACCCGTGTTGCCTTCCTGCCCTTTTCCTTTCCACCCACGTCACTGTCAAATGACAAAGAAGAAGTGATTAAAACCATTATGAAGGAAGCATGACAGACAAGAACAAGAAATCGGGTGATATATACCTCCCCATACAGCTGTTTCCCTCCTCTTTTACCTCAAGCGTGATTATGTGTCGCAGCTAGTTGCATTGCTTTTTCTTCCTCTCACCCGATCACCAACTCTCAATCCTGCCGGCTACCACCAGGAAGTCTTCCCTTCACGCCTGCAAGTCATATCCTCCCATGTAGTCACCTCTCTGAAGTAGGTGTCTGACCTTCAGCAAGTGAACCTTTCTAATGAAAAATGACCATTTCACACTAGACAAGTAATCCTGTGTGATAAGTAGTGCAATGGGCAATGAGTGAGCTATGTGGGGAAAACTAGTGAGAGATTCATTCTCTTAATAAAGGTTGCACTGAATGTCAAGAGTTATAATGTACTTGTATATGTAAGAGAAATTGATAAAGTCCACAGGATGGCAGTTCTTGCACTTTAATTAGCCACAATCTTGTGGCACTGTTTGTGACTCAGTTAAAGTCGAATAGCCCCATTGTTGACCTTTGTCATGAATAGAACCTCTCAACGCGTTAATGTCGAATGACTTCAAAGTACACCAAAGAGGGTAAAAATGGTCTGTTTGGTGATTTATGACCCGAGCCAACTTGCTAGGCTCCTTACCGGACGGCAAAACCTTCCTCTCCTCTCTCCCACCACTTTTCGCACAGTCGTGGAAGCTAAACAAAGAAGGTGTCTCTGTGATCGAGACTAAAACAGCTCCGCAAGGTGAACAGAGGCCAAGTTACCGTTGCTTCACCACTGTCAGTAAAATGAACCGAAATTCACTTGATTGGCTGTACAAAGGAGACAGATGGAGGGATGCACAATAGGTGCTACCGTACCGACAGATTGACGCACATCTATGCTTCATTCTGCATGCACATAAACACCTGACAAAGGCAGGAAGTACTTTCGGTACTTTGGTATGCAGGCATGTGAGCCAACAGACACCTGCCTCTCAATTTAAGTTACTTAAACGCTCTCGTCCTCTTTCTCTGTGTACGTTCAACTGAAAAGCATCAATTAACACATCCAGACAAGGAATCTTTTAAGTGGTCCTCCACGATTGTTAAATGGCTGGACATGAAGCGGACCAGTTTTGTCTAGATCAGCTGCTGTAATGTACTAAGGCGGTTGTGCTTATTCATATGTAGGAAGTTTCCCACTTCTCTGCCAAAACAGCCTAAAAACTGTAGGTAGCAGTCACATTTCTCCACAACATTTTCGCCATTCATTTGAATAAAGTCAGATCCTTCTCGGAGCATATTTTTATGAGATGGACACATAATTACTTTTACAAGGAATTGTTTGTTGTAGTGCCTTGATCGAGGCACTAGTTTTCCTTTCCTCAATAGAATTTGCTTGAATGGTTTCGCTAAGTTCTGCGCATTTTTTAGGAGGAAAATGAATATTCGCTTCTCTGGAGAACATTTGCAGGCTAAGAATTGCTATTTACTCCCCGTAGGAAATATATGATGGACTTTTGGCGGCCTTAAAGCAGTGTCAACACATATAAAGTGTTTTGCAGGAGTAGATAACATCTTTGAAGACATTGGAAATGCACTTGACTGGGGTATATGGGAGTGGGGAAGAAACATTAAGTAGAGCAGGCCCTTTATTTGTTCATAATTACGGCAACTATTTTGCATTCGCATGATGGCAAAGGGGCTGTTCAGCAAATCGCATTTTCATTTCGTGAAATGTCATTAGTCCACATTTAATCACCCATCAAGGATGCGGCTGCTTTGATGTTGGGAGGGGTGCAACTGTGCCTCTAACACCTGCAGTAGCAAATGCAATTCAAATTCCTGCCCCCTTCAGCGGGGATGCCAGGCGATGCTGCCGGTGAACCGATGCAACAGTGTGTGGGGGTGAGTGAGGGCTTTTGCGAAGAAATGCGTAAAACTTGGGGTTGTGTTCAGCAACGAGGGGCTTTGAGTGCCGTACAGTGGTGGGGTTTGTTAAGGTATCAGTAGCGCGATGGATGTCTGCTGGTGGTGAAATAGTGGCTCCACGGCTTTGACAGTCAGGCTAGTGAGCATCCAGCACGTTGAATGGCTGATATGTGGCAACTGACTTGTAACCAACGCAAGTGCCTTTAAAGTAATGGAGTCAAGACATGTCGAATGTCAAAACGGCTTTCTGTTTATAGCTGTAATGAAAAGCAAGACTGGAATGCTATGGGAAATGGAGAATGATGATTTTACCTCCCCGTTCAGCTTAGATACGTCCGAGAACATATGAAAGATATGACTGACCTACAAGGGCGATGTGGTTACACGACATGATCAGGCACGGGAAGATACTACTTCCTTCGGCCATAAGTAGGGTGCATGTGTTCGTTAAACCACGCCTTGTAGTATATTCTATAGCTTCATTGGTCTAGAATTTCAACATTAACAGGAAAAAGATGACCACGTCTAGACCTTGTGACCTTGGATTGTGCGTCGCAAGGGCCACCATACCGTTCCGTGCCTGCCTTAGCTCCATTCTCAGGTCAGACGAAGTCTCACCTCTGTCGCCTTTCTCTCCCTTGTTCATCCCTATGTTACTCGTTCTACTCATCTTTGAAACACATAAAAGGGTGCATTAAAGAAGAACACCTTATAGGCTCAAAAATTTGACCGTGTGATTGAAAGACCTTCATTTGACGGACCCTACGAGCATCAACTCCGCCGCTCACAACACCCGTCTGGTAGTGCCTGTAGATGGGCGTTAACGATCGAAACGGAGCATAAATTCCCGTAAATGTGCATTGTAATTATTATAATGATAGACTTATAAGATAAGCCAAGTATATTTTTCTTGCATTTCGTCCACATTTCCTTTTATGCATCCATTTTGGCCAGTCTTTTTCTGCCTCTTAAGTGGATGGATACATTGCATCCAAATGCTAACGATGTTCCTTTTACTGCGGTGGTCTGTGCCAAATGGAGGGATCGGCAGCACTCTTTTACGAAGGCTTGAAATGTGGATTAATAAACGCTTAACACATTAAGATACGACTTAGTTAGCAATAAATGGAATGAACGATGCCGGGTAAAATGAATGGGTCATTATTGGACGGACGTATGGCGCTTGGATCCGAGTTGGAGATGTTTGAAAGGTGGATTAAAGTTGAATGGATTTAGCATAGATATGCAAGGGAAATGCTGCACCAATCCCGCCACCATCTCGAAACTAAAACATTATAATCCAAATACAGTGCCTCCTTGCTTTATCATCTCACTAGCCACTTTGCTGCTGCCAGTGGTAAAGCATCGGCATGTAACAATAACTGGAAGGTGTTAAGAATATAGGTAGAAGCAATTCTTCCTCTCCAGTAATCTCATCAGCGCTTTAGCAAAGCTATTTGACATTTTAATCCTTAAGGGACCAGTTCTGATCTTCACATCAAACCAGATCTGGAGCGAGAGAGACGCACCAAACATCATGCCATGTTGTAGCACACATGCATGCCTATCAAAGGGAGACAGGGATTGTGGACTTGAAGGCCCGGAGCCAGCATTTTTCCCCTCCTAATGCAAATTCAGAGTCCAAACACTAATCCACTAATTTACCATCTTCTCGCCATTGTCACGGTACTGTGCGTTCGGTCAGGTAACCATTGTGAACTTTTGTTACTAGACAATACAAGTCACTTAACTGCGAAGTAACAACTTTGTTTGAATGCTCCACCTGGTTTAAAAGTATGGAGCAGCTATGTTGTCTTTGTGAAACGAAAACTAAACTTACTTATTAGTTGCAAAATGATTATTTGTCTTGGCCCGTTTTAAGCAAATACTCGAGGTAATTACATTCGATGTATCGGAGTTGACTGTGATCTTCTTCAGGTGCTGGTCTTAATTCGCTTACCATGAGGTTTTATTACAACAACCAAAAATGATGCCGCTTTTGACTTTAATGGGACCAAAGATAGTAATTTTGAATCAAAGGAGGAATGAGGTTGTAAATTTTAAATTGAGTGGATGGCTTATGTCCACATCCGGTGCAGATTGTAGGCGAACAACTTCCTCGCTTCCTTGGGGCATGTGAACAGAGAGGAGTCGCCACAAATGTGGACACGTGCGGGTAGACAGACAGCGTCAATCAAATGAAGCACAAATGACCACTCCACACACTTGAATGAGCTCGACTGTGAGGTCTGGAGTTTGGAGGTGAGATGGAACCAAGTGGGTGGTCACTCAGCCAACTGATATTTTTTCGCGTCTATGCCTTATGCCCCCTTGCACGTTCTTAAACCATCGAACTGGCATTTGGTCGGGCTGAGAGAGCCTTGTGAAAGCGGTAAATGTCTCTTCACTGACGTGAAAGACTTAAAAGGAGAGGGTGCGTGGAGATGACCGAGGCAAGTGGACTTGCTCCCTAGACGAATCTCCGTATACTTCACTTTGGTACCCGCTTGTGCACATCCTGAGAATATCAGTTGTGTCCACCTGAAGGAGGAAGTACATCTAGCAAAAAATCCGCTTTAGATGTGATGCTTAATGCTGGACGATATTGAACAATAAGCACATTCTTAAATTTTGCAGAGGGTATTACCGCTGTCAGACCCTGTTGGTTATTCAAAGCTACACATCAATCTCTTTTTTAACGTCGATGGGACTTCATCGAGTCTTGGTCTCCTTTAGTTGGCGAAGAGAAAACACGATTGGTGTGTCATGAGTAGAGATATCTCAAAGCATAAACAATTGCTTGGGAACAAACGCCACCCGGAATGTACGACATAATCATCAACCGCAGTCGCATGGGTTTGGAGTGTGGTGTGAGTTATGGTACAGCAGTTTGCTTGGGGCAACCAATAATACCTTCACTAACCGAAAGCACACTTAGCCACCTGTGGACACTTCACCACTCCAGTGAATTTTCCTCCCATGCAGTTCCACTTTGACAAGCAAATTTGACGTCTTTACGACAAAATGAAACAGATTTTAAGGAATAGACGGGCTTGAACCCAATTCATCAGGTTTAATCCACTTCTGGTAGTGTTTTAAAGTTGCCAATGGTGACGGAATGCACAACAGCGAGGTCCATGGGGTTAACCTTTGCAGGTCTACTATTTTTAGTGCGTCTATGCGTAAAACCAGACAATCAGATACGACACCTCGCACATCTTTTATTGTTGTAGACATAACGCATCTGCTGTTTAGCCAAGCAGATAAATGAAGAATAAAATATACAAGATGGTTTGTCACGCATGTGTGACGCGCGACTTCAAATCCAGGGAGGAAATTGGAACATCTCATGATAATGATGCTGGTTGCAAACATATAAGTTGCCCTCGTAGTACATTGTTGCATAATTATCTGCTATTTTCTCAGCGCGATTTTACCTCTTTCTATTCCACATTGTCCATTGTTCGTTGCCCATTTATCGTCACCCATTGTACATTGTCCAATCACTTCATCTTACTAGGAGTCGTGGCATTCGCATGGACCAGTTAGTAGTAAGCAGTTGATCAAAAGCATCTAAACAATCGACTAAGTTAGTGATTAAATTCATCGGCTTCTCACCTGGGAATGGGCATTATTTCTTGGCACCGAAAAAGAGAATAAAGTCATCTCAGTAAGTTAATTGTAATTAGCCCGAGTGGTCACCCAAAACAGGCCGCTGGAATTAGTTGCTGCATCACTAACAAGTGCTCGTGGTTTTTTACAAGGAAATTGAAACAACTTCACTCATTTAAATTAGGTGAAGCACTAAAAAAATTGTTGCCTCATAGTTAAGCAATTTGCATTACCTGGTAAGTGAAGTGAATCCATTCTCCCTCCCTCACTCCTCCGCCAGACACAATATCGCTCGACAAGGAAACGGTTACCTGGCCAACCGTACGCTCACATTATGGTGAAGAGAGGGCAGCAAAGCACTGGAGTGGAGTTTGGACTTCGGATCGGCGCTTTGACCGGACTGATCCTAAGTGTGTCGTGGTCTGGAGCCTTCACTCACGCCGGTCCACCCGCTCCCCATTCCGGCCAAGGGTATGCATTCTTTCCACGTCATCGTCCAATGGGTGTGTGCATGCATTACCACATGAAATGAATTTTGACATAGCCCTGCCTCCTCCGGTTGTTTTTAATTCAAAATAAAGAATTCGTAAGGAGATCTGGTTTAATTTAAACGCTCAAAATTGATCCTAAAAAGGTCAAAATGCCAAAGGATTTTACTTGAAATAGCAAACCCTTGAAATCGCATTAAAATTTACGGAATATTAGCAATTTGCTTTTTAGTTGCTTTCATCAAATTAACAAAGTTCCAGCCTCTTTTCATTACGTGACACGCAGAATAGGTGGCTTGATGGAACAGTCTAAACTTTGCCGATCTTCACTTGGCCTAAAAATCCTGAACACTTACGGATGGATGGAATTCAGTTGCAAAACTATGCCCTCCTTGAAGAAGGAAGTAAAACACACATAAAAATCAGTCCTGATGCTTCTTTGGCTAAATTGTGTGCACTTTTGTTGTGGACACAACAGTGGCGCCATTGAAACCAGCCCCCGGGAGGCTGGAATGTGCGTTTGCGCAAAAAAATATCCCCAAAGAAATTTACCAAAAGCATTTTTGCATATTTTCTGCTCCGTTCTAATATTTGGCCAGCCATTATCCTGGAGGGTAAAAAACTTGACAGTGTTCTTCTACAGCGGTGAGTGTGCTCCATGGGTGGACTACCACGAAGTCAGAAAAGTCCTCTAACGACAGTTAAATAAAGCAGGAAAATACTTTGCCCTGCCATTATGCCCTCCTCTTCTTTCGCCTTTAAGTCCATCATTGTTAAAGGGGAAAGGCAGCCGCCAGTCACTGTTTTCCCTCTGGGTCTGCAAAAGCTTCCTCCCTAGTACCCTGGTCGTACCTAAAAAATAATTTTTTAGAAAAAAACTTAGCCTCAACATTGCAAAAAAGAGGGTTATTTTTGGAAAGCTAATTAGATTAGAGTTTGCGTGTCTTCGAGTTTGCTCAATGTGGTGCAAATTTACAGCATTTTGATGATCCATGAAGAATGTGAAGCTGTACAATGAAAATACGACAGAAGGCAAGTTTCTCCATTTTTTTTTTGTTTTACGACCACCTACAGGCACAGCTGGAAGGGTGCTGTGGGTGATAGACTGAGGTCCATCAAGGCACACCGTTTAAGCGGACACAGTCTCCTCCCTCAGTGATCCCTTTCCAGTGTTTATTTGGTAAATCTAACAATTAAACCCGAAAACATTACAAGGCAGAGAAAAGGGGAAAAACAAGGAATCATGTGATATGTGGGTGAGGAGAAGGCAAATGTAGGAGAGAATAGTGGCATTCATGACGCACATCCCACGATGACAAGGCATCAACGTAGCCAATTTCTCTTTCCTTTTCTCCCTTAAGTAAATAGAATCTCGGTTGCTTGGTATTTTTTTGCTCACGCGTAGCTGAAATGGTGCATAAATGAAGATAAATATTATGCTGCAGTATATGCTAAAGTAAGCCAGCTTACTCTACTTATTTTTGAAGCCAGTAGTATCTTCCGGTGGTTAATCATGTCGGGTGACCACATTTTCCGCCTTGATCACCTGTTTCTCTCGTTCCACCTCACCTGGGTATAAGTCATATCGGTATTTTGTGGCTTAAAAGGCGTTCCCATGAGTAGCTGGTGCTTTTGACCTCCCTCACAATTTCAAGATGCTATGTCAGACACTACAAAGGCTTGCTATTACAGCCGAACAATCCTGGGATAGTTTGGTTCACCCTGTCCTCGATGCTGAATTATCGTCCACCTATTCTTTCGGAAAGGAAGTACTACGGCGGGGAACACTCACGGCTGCAATATATGGAAGTCTTCAGTAGCAGTTAAAAGCAATGAGGCATCTTGGCACCCACCACTTTATAAGAAAATGCTTCTCCTTAGCGCTCTGTCCACTATGTGTGTATGTGTTGGTTATTTAGTACGCATGACTGTTAATTAGGCTACTGAAACGGGAAGTTTATCACTGCCATTCGTTTAACGTCAGCAACTCCGCCACTACCCTGAACTCGAAGTCCTTTTTATGAATTGTGCAAGTTTAAGTTCTATGCGTTCGTTTACGAGAGCCTTTATTGGTTCCCACATGCTGCTGCATCAGTGCGTTGGCCGTGCTGTCTGACGCCTAGTTTTGGAGGCATCAGAACTCGAGTTGCATCCAATTCTCCATCTTGCAAAGCCGCAGCTTTAAAGTTAACCCATTTACGGATTCAACTACATCACTCATGTGCCAATCTTTGAAAGACGAACAAATTAAGGTGGATGACAATTCACCAGTGAATTTTATGGAATGGTGACCTTTATATAGGTCTTACCTATAATTAATGAAATGGATGTCGGAAGTTTCCCGTTGCATCACGAGTTGGGGAAAAGAAGCGGATTTTCCATTAGGGAGGATAATTAACCTGAGAAGCTTGAAATCAAACTGCCTTTATCAAAGAAATCATACCAATAATACTAGCCGCCTTCATTCTAGGTAATTCGAAAATCCTAAGCGATTAGTTTGAGGTTTTCGGCTAGAAGCATGCTTCAATAAGTGCTTTCCAATTAGAAATGTTAATGAAGGCTCTTCAAAGCGATGGACTCCAAAGGAAAAAGAAAGAAGGCCGAGGTGTTTAATAAGCCCAAAAAAGGGGCAGGAGCCCATTGTCTTCCATGGCTCCCTGCCAAAGTATCCAAAATGCTTCCCGCTTAAATGCGTGCAGATTGAAGCCTGGATTTGCGTCAACCAATGGATACAGCAACTCGCACTGCGTACTGCTCCATTTATCGCCTTCTTTCCATCATTAAAGTAAATATCGGTTCAATCTACCGATAGTTATGAAGCAAAGGTGTTTAAACCTTAGCCCGCCTCACAACGCTGAGTTAAATTTAGTCCCAAAGCCCTGATGCCTGCTGTTCCAGTGGGTGAATAGCTTCCGCCGACGGCGAGCAATGTGGAGCGGGTTAAAGAGTGGCATGCTGAGCGATTGTACTTGCCATAAGTGTCAAGCAGGTCAGTTCTCTTCTTTACAGTGAAGAGGGCCTCTTTGGTGCTCTTCGATGCAATGCAAAGGTAATGCATCGGGAGTATCCACTCATGCCTCTAGTTAACAAAGGAGTGATGTATAGCAATTGTAGAAGGTCACATGCACACTGCTAGAAGATTGTGGCCAATATAAAGTGCAGACCTTCCCATTTGTTGGTAGTTTTACCACATTCAAGTACTTTATAACTCCTGATGTTTATTTTCATTGACTTTGTCAACCAAAGGGGCAGGTCCGCTTGAAAGGTGTGTGGTGGGCAATGTTCGCCAGGAAATGTTCACTTCCTAAAGGATAGACACTTGTCATTGAGATCTGCTTTCATAAGAGGGTAACATTTTACAGGCGAAAGACAAGGTTTCTCTTGAAAACGGCCAGGAATAGTGAATAATTAACCACCAGGAAGGAGGCAAGTCAACACAGTCCACAACCGCATACTCTATAACAATGCCATACTTAGCCGCAAAAAGATTTACTCTTGAAGTTGGGAGGAAGAATTGAAGTACCCACCCGAACCCCTTCCTTTGGTATTGACAGCGCTAGAATCACAAGTGAGATAAAAAGCAAGTTTTTGTCACATAACTGAGGTCAAAGTTTTTGTTTTTGAGTATGGGGCTGGATGGAAACTTGACGGAAAACTATCTAAATTTCTAGCTTTCTCACTACAATACGTAAGGAAGAGTAATCTTTGAATCTGACTTTGAAGATCCGGGTTAACAATGAGTAGAATGGGGAGCAAAGAGAGAGGGAGAGCAACATTTTTCCCTGTCGAGGGGATATCCACCTGTAGCGACCTCTATCACACCTCACGGAAGGAATACTGCCTTCACAGCTAATATGTTTAGTCTAAGACGGTGAAATTTTTCAAAGTCATGCAAGAATTTAATCAACATCGTTTAAATAATGTCGTTCCCCTAATTATGATGGCTTACATTCTCTTGCAATGAAAACAAATTCACGTTCTCGGTGGCCATTTGCGCCAACTTTGGCTATGCAACGATCTTGAAAATTGTGGAGATGTGAAGTCAGTTGGAGAGACAGGATAGTGAACAAATGCGTTAGCGGACGTTAATGCTTGATTTTAAGCTTTCGGTAGTGCTACTTTGGAAGCCAGAGAATAGTGACTACGCAATGAAATTATTAGACCTAACAAGATTAGATTTTGCTTAAATTTACTTTTCCTAACGACTAAATCAGGAGTCTTGGTAAGTTCAACTTCCGCTCTGCGGCATGGTCATATGACCATCCTTGTGGCCTCTGATTAAACCTCTTTTCTACCCTAACTAGTAGCAAGTGGGCTGCAGAATGCATTCCACTACCACTTCAGCTTGTTACACCTTGAGAGGGGACTGGAATAGCTACAATTGCATAGCATTCTTCCGTTTTATAAAATACCGTATCCATTCCTCGTCATTTCCACCTCTCTATCATCCCTTCTCCCTCTCCCCTCATATGGATTCGTCGAAATAGCTGGTGCCAATGCCAAGAGAGTTGATGAGGATCACTGCCTCCCGCATCCACTCACACATTAGTGGGACGTGCCTATACAAGTTCGAGTGTCGGTGAGAGTGGAGCATCTCGACGTCGTGCTTTCCATTTTCACCATCTTTTCCTATTTTAGAGTGGGAAGCCTTTGGCGCTCATGAACTTTCCTCCCTCTCAAGTAAAATCAGACTTGGGAGGAGTTTTGCGTGCCAAGACAAGGAGGCATTCAAACCACCTGACAAGCAAAAATGGTACATCTTCTATTGGCTGCGATGATGCCCTCTAAACAATAGTGTCCTAATCCCGCTTAGTTCCTCATTACACAAGGATGGTAGGTAGTCCTGCTCCGTGAATGGGAAACAGCACTGGTCAGCTAGAAAAGTAATTAGCACTTTTTCCTACTTTGATTAACAAAGTGCTGGAACGCAACTAGGGACCCTAGCTTGACTAACTCACTGTGGTGATCCTTTCTGCACACAGGCAAATGGACCTGGACTAGTGATAGTAAAGTGTCTCATAAATACTAAATAACTTGAAACACTGGCAATGTTTGTTTATTAGAGTGGTGATGAACGACAGAAAAAAAAAGTGGAATAGGAAGAGAAAGCGGAATGCAGAGCTATCCAAGCGTGAGAAAGAATCATCAAGATAGGCTACCACTTCCTTACCGTAAAAGCTTTCACGAGGATAAAAAAGCCTTCAAATAGCCATTCACTTAACACGAATTGAGAGGTGAGTAACAAGATCCTCTTGCTCCAAACTGATATGGGCATTACAAGGACTATCAACACTGTCCGTGGATGAATATTGACATAACTGATACCCGTGAGTGTGGTGATTGGTCAACTTGGTTGTCTTATGGACAGGAACAAATAGCTGGCAAGGTACGCAGTCGGAGTTCTGAGAGTCACCGCCCTTTAGGACAGATGAGAATGCTAAATAGCAAAACTTAGGATTTAAGTAGGGATTCTGAGGTGGAAAGTTATCGCAAATAACCTTGTTAAGTAGTTCATTTAGCGCTGACTTTTAAAATTCAGAAATGAATAAAAGTCTTTAATGGGGTAGAAAAAAAGCAGAGCAGTCAAAAGGAAAAAAAAATGTTAGTTGTTAACAAGGCGGAAAAATTAAAGGCTGTGACCGTAGTCACTACGCCATACCACGGGATGCTGCTACAAACGGCGTGATCTGAAGAGCTTCCACAGTTAAATGCTTGACGAAGCAAAGTAGTCTCCTACGTGTCCTTTTGTACAGCAAAATGGACCACTCACCTGGTTAAAATACCAAAAGCTTTTCCTTCTTGCGTTCCACCGCTTGACTGAATGACTAGTACACACCAACTTTAGCCTCTGCGGGCTGTGCCTCCCTCTTGAGGCATAGAAACCAGATTAGGCTAATAGCTTCTCAGGTCTCCCCTCTGGGTCAGCAGGATGCATTCTATCCTCCCACTTTGCTTGGTTATGACTCCGGCTTACTTGCTTAAACGTTCGTTTAAAGAACATTTTGAGCTCACTTTCTTCCCAATGGCAGGACTTTCCTCAATGTGTTTAGATTTCACATTCACCTTGCTAGGTGGAAATTGCCATCGCTTGACATCAAATTTTTTAACCACCTTGGAACACTGTCCATGCATCAAAAGCTTGGAAGGTGAAGTTGACTTTTGCTTCTACAAATGAGTTCAAACGACTTCCAATGGGATGTGATTGCTTTTAAAGTGCCACTTTTGTATCAGTACGGCTTGATTAGGTACATCTAGTTTGGAGGTGGCCTGCTCCACCTCCGGTAGTTCGATGCCACGACGACCATCTGACGTGGCTGCGGTAGTTTTACAGGAGGTAGGTGTATTGTGAGAAAAGCTCCTCGGCGGAACTCCCCACCATGGAGGGGAGTCATCGAGCAGTACGTTCAACGTGAGTGTCGACGTTGAGATAGGATGTATGTGTGAATACGAAGAACATTTTAGGTGGAAGACTGACACATAGCGGTTAGTAAGAACTAAAGTTATGTTGAAATTACGGCGGTGGGTAAAGGAGAAAAAGTAGTCTAATGGATGAAATCGTCAAGTTAAATTGTGCAGGTTAGGTTAAATGCTAAGTTGAAACAATTCTCCTAAAATAGAAGATTTATTTATGTGGCTTAGAACTTTTAAGTATTTAAGATGACGGTGCTGACGGTAGGTCTGGGATCGTTCCATACTGGCCCGCATACGTGGCAGTGATGCAAGTCTCTGCTTTCAAGGAGGGGAATCGTTTTCTAGGCAAAATTGGCTAATATTTTGTACAAATTGTCCAAAAATATTGCCAAAAATCTAAGTTTACCCACGACTGAGTGTAGCAACTTCGGTGCAAGTGCTATGATCATGAAAATTTCCTCCACAAGCACATCTAATTGTGGAGAATGGGGAAGGAAGTTGAGCATTAAAATACTCTGTGGTGTTGAGCGCCTCGACTCTACGACACCGAAGTTTGCACAATCCAATGGCCACAAAAGTGGTGATTGACCTGACACTCAGAAGTTGCATTTTTAAGCATAGTTTGCTGAAGCAAACTTTGACAATTAGGTGTTGATACAATATTTAATGCAAGCAGTCATGGGCCGAAGGAACAAAAAAACGCACATGTCACGTATCTGTGACGTATGGGCTTAGCTCAGTTAATGAAGGTGTTGTATTGCATGCACACAATGGTGGCAGCGAATATGCAAATTGCTCCTGCTCAGCGTTGCTGCATAAATGTTAGTCATTTTTAAAGTCATTTACTCTTTCCAATGCCCCGTTATCCATCGCCCCTTCCTCGTTGCCCTTTGCCAATCATGTACCTATGCTTTGTAACTTAGGCGCCAAGGTCAAACATCATGACAAAGGTGGATGCTGGCGTGGATGTAAACATGAACATGGTATGCTAAAGGATGTTTGTTTTACGTCTACTTAGTATTACGTGATTCAACAGCAATTAACTGTGTACGTCCGATGTCAAGCAGCATGTATGGCTCTCAGCACACGATGTTAAGATTAGCATGTGAAAGCATTTTACAAGGACAGGTAGAAGTGCGCGCATTGGCAAAGAGAAGTTGACGATGGTCATGAGTCGGTGAGATGAGAGGCTGGACCTTGCTGTTTGACTCGCAGTAGTCTGTCACCGCTGGTCTGTAACGCTCGCCCTTGAAGTTGTGTTCGCCTCTGTTATTCAACTCCAATAAGTTGTTAATAGATGGATGATTGGCAAATAAGTGGTAGTCGGACACACTCCTGGGTAGGTCGGTCACGAAAAATGCTTGCGTATAGCAGCTTTGGGCCCGTGATTCAATGTGCTAAGTTGAGCCAACTTTGATGATATTTGCCAAGTCTAAGTCAGCCAATAGCAATAGGCAACTTAAAATTTGGCATTCATTCCAACTTGCTAACCATGCTCTTTCTTTATGTTTGAGAATGCCAAGTGATTGCAACGATAGATGATTGGAGAAAGGTCGAGTGGATGAATGGACGTAAAACTGACGGATTAGAGGTGACTAACTCTATAATGGATAAGGTTGAATACCCGAGTAATCCAATGGAATGCGGTAATGATTCACGGCTTAGGGGCTTTCTTTCTCTTCCTTAGGCGGATCTTTGCATCATTTAAACTGCCTCTATAATAAAAACCCCATAAATAAGCATCCACCAGGTGGATCTTGAATAAATGGATAGATAGATTAGAAAATGAATGGACAGTCAGGACAATGGACGAGTCTAATGATGGGTGGATAGATGGGTAAACAGTTGAGTGGAGATAAAAGTGAGCAATCTAAAGCCCAAAGGAGAAAATCGCCTCAAAAAAAGGAAAGCTTTTCACCAAATTACTTCCCATTTAATGCATACTATGAGGCTTGTCCTTTGTTTCACTCCAATTGAGCAAAGCAAAAGGTCTAAGGTGCTTAATTCGCTCGATTTGTCCTCATCACAGAGTTGATTTCCACACTATCAATGATTTCGCCTGACTGAATTGGGATTAATTGGACTGGAGAATGTTCAAACTAAAACTGAGGCATAAACGGCAACAATCGCCGCTCAGCTCCTCTGTAGACTGGCAGAAACCATTGAGGCATCCTCCGCAATCATCACTCATTAAAGATGAAATGCCCAATCTGGCTGCCAAGAGAGCTGGAGACTTTTGCACGCTCCAGTGAAGCCACCTTCTACTGCGTGCGGGCTTTCCGGTCGAGGAAAGGGGTTCCATATTCCTCCTCCTCCTTTCCCGTTAACCCACCTTGTCCGACTCTCTAATAAATCATTGTGGCAACTGCCATAAAACGACAAAAAATAATTAAAGCAGAGTGAATAATTTTTACGAAAAGGCTTAGAAGACTTTGTCTGATTGCAATCTGGCCATAAAGGGAATTGAGGAGGCCTTTTTTAAAAGAAGATGGTCTTTATTGTAGCTGACTTTATTGGGAGACGTGGATACCAGACATAAGAACAGGATCATCGAAGGCGAGGTGATGGCCACAGTGGCGAAAACTGAACAGTCTAGGTGAGTAGATACGTCCTTCAGACAAATCTTACTCCTCTCTCTCCAACCTTTCCACAGCGAATATTTTTCCAGCTTTCTAATGCAGATGAAGTTCCTCCTCCTCTCGCTTTTGTTTTGGCCGCCATGACTCCTCGGATGAACAACAATCGGGTATGAAAAAAGCGAGGTAGAAATGATGCAGAATAGATTGTTCGTCGCATTATTAATACGGCTTGCTAAGGATGCGATCCGGGTTTTTCGAAAGTCCTGTCCTCTACGAGGTGAGTATCCTCATCAGTAGATGTTTGTTTGGTTGCCATTCATTGCAAAGGCCTGCTTTGTTCTTTACAGAGGATACATTTGTTTCACCGTCTATCCAAAATTGACGAGGGAAAGGATTCAGTCATGTGGCCTTATTGTTAAAGTCATGGTCAGGGGTGTGGGCGTTAGTGGAGTCACATGAGACCTTGGTTTAGGCAAGAACGCATCCGCCATCGGTTTCTTGAGAGTTCATTGAGTTGCCCATTTAGGCAGCGGTATAGCCGGTGTCCTGCCAAATTGCGTAGTCACACCGATCCCCATAAAGATGATACTTCTATACAAAGTGTTTTAGTGAGACAGGCTAAAACTATTGCACAAAGGAACCAGCGCAAATCGATGCCCCCAATTTTAACTTTATGGAGGAATGTAGGCTTCTTGGACACTGAAGAGGGCTGTTACTACAATGGAGCCTAAAAGCTTATCACAATAAACTTCGTATTTTGCACAGAACGAGGAATGTAAGATTGACTCCTTATTAACGAAAGCAGAAGGTATTTGCGCTACTTCTTAGGACTCCAGCATTAGATGTTTAACAGTAAGGTGCATTCGCTTTTGGACCTCTCCCTTCCAAATGGTCGATTGTACTCCCAACCTGTTAATATGAGCTAGCTTTGACCCTGTCAAGCCTCAAATCACTGCATTTGGGAGACAGAGATAGCGACGTCAATGGGGGTACCTCTATTTGTCGGCGAGAAGGAGTAAGCCGGTGGGTCAACCTGTGTGTGAAGCTGCGGGCTGCCTACCACAGGCACAGGACGGTTCCATTCTCACCTCATTTGACGCTTAGCTAATCTTGACCTAATAGGGGTCATTAGCAAGTTTGGAGTTTATCAGGAGAACTAACAGGCCCAGAAATTTTGGGCCATCTTTGGAATCGAAAGCGAATCATTTTCCGAAACTGCAGACAGTACTAACTTAACTTTATCATGTGATATCGCTATGGATGCAGAAATTGATGGAGAATTGCATCGCCTAGAAAGTCAATGCATTTGAACACAGCCTTGAGGTATCGTCTGTAATCATCTATCGTTTAGTTTACTTAGCACTTCAGGGACATCGTTTGCTTATTTTCCCTCATTCCTTCGTTTCTATCTTCTCCGAGTTCCCATCGCTCTACAAAACGCAATTTCTAACGCATCATCATTTCCAAACCAATTTAGGCCTAAACGGATCCTCATTATGACCACAGCATTAACATTCCTTTAGAGTAGAGCAAAGGTGCCCAAAACGGTTTAAAAGTTGCGACAACCAATACTTGACAACCAGTCTTTTAGCCCTTGTGGTCCCAGATAGTCTGTTCAACTCTGCGTTTTGGTCACTCAGGGCAGTTAAGGAGCCACCATTGTACTTCCACCCAAGGGCATGGCCACTGAACCATGCTAGTAGCCTCTCGGTCCTTCTGTACGTCAGCACCACGTTCTCTGCCACAGCAGTATCATGACTTCTTACAACATCCGAAAACATTATCAAGAGGCTGTGTAGGTGTAAATAAGGCCACCTTAAAAAGTCGAAAATAAATGTTGAACTCGACTTTTCACTAGTGCACTCCATTTGAACAGTATGTGCTATTTGGTCACTAAGTGACTAACTCTTTGCCCAGGTTTGCCAAATGACTCCCTGTAATGGCTATGATACTAAAGCTTCTTGTTGTGTTTTACCTTTGAGTGCTCTTTTCTTTTACGAGGCAACGCAGCGCACTGCCTCACATCCCCTACCGACGCTAAATTTAGGCATGCATCTAATTACTTTACAGGAGAGAAGGGTCCTGATTTATGCCTCCTCTACTGTTTCTCCTGACTGTACCATGCTTGCCCTGTTGCGGTATTATCTAAATAAATAATCACATGCAATGCTGAAGTGACAGTTGGGAAATAAGTGTAGGAGAGAAGCGGAGGTGGTTAATGCATAGTTATTTACCACCAGAGACAGCAAAGGGAACTGAGATATTTTGCTTTCTTGTATTACTTGTCGCCTTTGGTACTTAGACATTCCAAATCACAAGAAGGCAGTTCATCAGTGGATAATTTTTTACTTGAACTAGGGCGTCACCCATATGTGACGCAAGTGATTTAAGGAATATAAACTGAATGGAGTGGAAGAAAATAATCTACTAATCATCTTCTGTTGCATTTAATCAGCAATAAGATGTTCTGTGGCAAAATTTCTAAATTATGAAATCAAATTTGGTGCCTCCTATATTCTATTTCGGTGTAGATAGGTTTAACGGGCCATAAATGAGCGAACAGGTTGCAAAACTTCTCACTTTCTTATTTTTTAGTCTGCAGAAGGTAGAGAATTTTGCAGCTGACTAGATAAGTCCTTCTGTTTTAATGATCACGAAAGCTGTCACACTTTAAAGGCATCACACCCACAATCGTAGTCATTCACTCTTTCAACAATTGGGTTAATCAGCCTCCTTGCCCACTGGTGCGCTCGTCTACGGAATGGTGCCTTACATTTAATACTAATCTGAAGAGTTGCCAAGAATCCCTAAAATTTTTTAAGGGTCTTTGACTTCGATAACACCTTGCTGTTGTCGGAATGCACAGCGTTCAGGAAGGCCTCCTTTTCTCAATCATGGCAAATTCGGTACCAGCATTGATAGGTGAGTCCGTGATTAACCTGTTCACTACTGTTCAAAAGGATAACGCTTGCAGTGAGTGATGTCGAATTTTACCCAATGACAGCCGCGTTAATTAAGAAGGAAGAGGTTTGTTGATTGCGAAACCATTCTATGCCTACGTGGGTTCCATCGACACGCATTAATGCTCAAAAGTAGGTCGTAACCCCTAAAAGACCATCAGAATGCCTGTGAGGAGGCATTAGACGTGCACATATATCATGGCTTAGCCACAAATGATCCCCTATCTCACTAACACCGTCGGCCTTCTAAGCCATGCACCCTCGATGTCAGACGTCGCGAGGTTATTTTGCTTTTAAAAAGACAAAATTTACCTGTAAAAGTGAAACTCGTAGTATGCTTATGTCGCACTTGAAGAGGCTGTTTGCTTGTAAAACTGCAAGAACCTACTTAGTCGCCTTTTTTAAGAGCCACGCGCGATTGTAAATTTGAATTTATTTTCGCTTTAAAAGTGAGGATATTGAAATGAGTTCTCCTGGTTGTCAACCATTGGCAATCCATGTGGTGCAAACGCAGCTAGTCAGCTTTCACCACACGTTTCTCTGCCCAGTTGATTTGACAGTCACCTCACGGTGAGCTTTGCCCTCGATGCTGTCGCTGGCACATCGTGACAATGATGACACGTGATTTGCCATGACCAGGATGGATCTAGTTATACGGGGGATTTATCAAAAGATTTCAATGGCTCTCCTACATTGAGAGGGCATCCACAACTCTGAAACGGAGACAACCACGGCTGAGAAGGTAGGCATGCTCAAATGCTATCCATTTGGTTGAACTGACAGAAAGCCTGTAACATGAGAATTCAGAATTAATCTACAAATGTGGGCACATGGACAACCAAATTTATTTTATTCGTCTCCACAAGTTCCATGAAGGCACTACATCTCCTTCCATTGATACCGCCCAGCCTCCTTGGTCACCTGATCTGGAATTTCGCTGTTCTTTGTAGTGATGTTTACTTTGGTACTCATAAAATTGTGGCTCTGGGACCACCGCTGAGGGTGGGTTAAATTACACCACTACTTTGGTTACTAATATGCTATCAAGAGGTTGGGTGGAACCGCGTAATACCACGATGATGATCACACTCAGAACACCGACGAATAAGTAACAGATTTATGCGCCATCGCAAGAAGAAATGCTCTAGCAGCTAGTTGAGAAATGGATGAAGCAGAACAGAGAAGGGCACTTTTGTTCATTCAAACTGAGGTAAAAAGGTGCTACTGACACTAATGCGTCCTGTCGATTGCTGCAACAGCTTATTGTTTTTACTTTTCAGTGATCTGAATGGATAACTAAAGACAATTCTTTCCAACACTTTCACTTTGCCTCCATATAAAATTTTATCGGCTGAAAAGAAATTGGAAGAAAGTAGCCTCACGGTTTGGGTCTATCTTGTAGGCAAAAAATGAAATAGCATCATGGTAAATTAAATTATCCTTAAAGCAGTCATAAGATAAAAAGAGAGATTGCGGAATTTGTTTACTTGTGTTTATGTGAGCACAGACGCCATCGAGGCTCCAACTGGGGTAATCAAGCCATAGCACGGTGTGACACAAGGTCTTTGGTGTCAAATCGTAAGCCCATCCAGAGCAGTTTTATCTGCTTATTACAGCTAGGATGGCCTTGACCTCACCGTGGTTGAGCGTCTATGCAGAGTGTACCTCTTCGTCCCATTGGTCAACAAGGCGGCTTTAACTCGAGCACAAACAGAAGTAAGCTTTAGAATGCTTGGAAAACCAAGTCCTAGAGGACTAGACAACCAGAATGCCAGAATAGAGTTTTCCGGAGCAGTAAATACCTCCGTCGTCGCATTATATTAAAACGCTTGACCTTTATCAAAGCTCGGGTGGTTTAATTGGAGGTGAGAGCTTTGAAGTTGGACGCATGAAATGCCAAACCAAAGAAGGAGAGTAAATATGAATTTGCAGAAAGATGGAAAGGGCTTTGTTGCTCAGTTCTGTTCACACACATAAACATACCACTCCAACTTCCACACTTTCACTGTTGTCTACTGCTGCTAAATGTCAAGAAAAGGCTGATGGTCACTAAAGGAAAGATTAAGGGGTTATGAGCAAAGGACATGTGGAGAAGAACAAGAGAAATTGTAAGAGTGAATCTTTTGACGGGAAAGTGTAGGTAGAATGTTGAGGATATTAATCAGTGGAGATCTCTCATGATACTTTATGGCTGACAGTTATTTCGAGGCAAATAGCATCTTCTTCATCCCATTAGAACCTAATGATTGAGCTGCTTGGAGGGACATCAGGGATTGACAACTCACCTGTGTGGAACAGAGACTTTGCCAAAGAGGTACAGCTTCAGCAGCGGCTCTCGGAAGTCATTCATCACCTACAATCCACAATCCAAAGTCAACAACCACATATGTGTCAATGACAAAGTCAAGAATCAAGTGAGTAAACCGAGCATTACCTCCTCTCGTCACATCCTCAATCACCATCACCACCACCAGTGCTTCATTTGTCTAACAAACCTTAAAAGACAAGGTCCCATTCGATTTCAGGAGCGCATTCTTTTATGTATGCATTCATGTCGTCACCTTGGTATCGCCTGCTGCGACGGTTGGTCTGTATTATTCCTGTGTTAAATGATTCACAAATTCGAACGAATTTTGCGTCCTTGAGAACAACGTTATCCAATTTCTTATTTCCCCATTCCTGCTTTTTGTGTTGCAACGAATGACACCACTTAGCGCTATTCACCTCCGACTTCAACGTTCCCCTCTCATGCCCAACTACCGGTTCTATCTCTTGTGTGTCTACCAAGCACCACTGTCAGCACTAGGTGCCAGCTAATACTTATCGAACATGTCGAAGCCTGCAGGGGATGAGACAGCATCGCAGAAGTGAGTTTGATAGGAAAATGAAGCATGGGATCTCGATGCGATCCTTGACATGCGAAACCTTATCTCTGCTCCACCTGTCACGCTTGCCTGAATTACCAGGGTGTGCGGATTGTGAAAATAACCGTTCTTTTCAGTCCGCATTGGGATTGACGTGGCCCACGCCGGAGGAAGGAAGGTTTGAACTGCAAATGAATCTGTTAAATTGGTCAGATCACCCTTGCGCTAATAAGCCTGGACGACCGAAGCCATTCTATAAGTTCCTACTAGCTCCAAGGCTCCAAATTCACATTTGGCTTTCATAACCTCATCTCCGAGTTGATTTTGCTGGTTTGAGAAGAGTTGGAGTGGAAACGGACACAAATTTCAGTAGATGCATGAAGCGTGTTGATAAAAGGGGATCTGAGTTACACTTTATAGAATCACTTCCTAATAAGCCTTTCCGAATAATTTATCCTTAAAGCAGTTAAACGAATTTAAGGATTTTTGTTAATCTGTGAATGGGTAAGAACAGCCACCGTTGTGGCTCCGATCGGACTCATCATTCTATATGACTTCGAGACAACAAGGTCTTTAGTGTCAACAAAATGTGCCCAAGTAGAGTCTCGGATTCGCTTTCTCGCCGTCTTACGGTACTCCAAATGACCTTGACCTCACTGTGACCACAGGTTGACATGGAGTGGGTCTTCTCCTCTTATTGGTCAATAAGGAAGTCTCAGTGAGGGTTCAATTTGGAAAATGTGCCCACAATATTGCAAGAATCAAGTCCTGAAAAAGGCCTGCTGGAACATTAAAGAACAGAAAGTTCTTTTAGCTCAGTAGATATCTCCACCGAAGCGTTTAACCTTTGTCAAAGCTGGAATGGTTTAATGAGGCGGTCGCTTTGAAGTAGAGCGAGGGAAACTGCCTAATTAAATTAAAAGTACATTTAAGAATTTGAAATTTTTGGCAGCGCATCACTTTACACGTTTTTCTGCTCTTCTCTGAAGCACTTCATAAACTTTTCCCTTTTTACGACGGGTTGAATTTATTTGTAGTAGAATTTGCACCTTGGTTGATTAGATCCATCATAGTAGCTATATCTTCTTCAACCCTCGATTTATGTAGAACTAAAATAAGAACTGAGCACGATGTGTCTATTTGAAGATGGTTTCGCCCTCTCGCTGCCCTTGTTAACACTCAAGGCTACTTTTACGGAGGCTAGACAGCCTATTTTTGGTGAAAATGCAACTTGATCGTGCAGACTCTGCTGCCGCGATAGGCCTCAGCTGCCACACTCTTCGTGGGAGTTAGTATTTCATCGTTTTATTGCACTGGCCGGCCTTATTACACCTACAGAGATGATTTGCAGCGTCGGTTCTCTAGTAGGGGAGGGTTAAACACATTCCCCATTTCATTGGCCCCACGGCGAACCTACAAGCGGAAGCGGAGGGATAACGACAGTAACTGTAAGCAGAAAGTTTACCGGGGCTACATGCAATCTTGATCCTAACAATATTAGGACAATCAAAAGTGAGTAAGCTTGGAAAAGAGATACAAAGTGTTAGCTCCAATAAATGACTCCATCTTTAGGTAAATGGTGGCGAATATGTGACATACCTTTGTTATTGGAGTCTCGTTCAGTCTTTAACAGTACAAAATTCATGATACCGTCATTCCTCTCCCAACGCAACTCGCAAAGAGGTCAAAACTCCAAATGTAGTGGTAATGACGAGACACCTCACCGACAGTTGGGCTAAATGTCTCTGTATCTTTGCAAGAGATTTAATGACCCCACAATTAGTTCAGAAGCTTATTCTTTGAGATACGGACAGAGGTGGGATGATCGAGGGATCAGAGTAGTCAAACAAAGTTCCAGTTACGGTATACCTGTTTATGCAATAAATTACCATTGGTTTAACCCACTCCCAACCACGTGAATTCTTGGGTCCCCATGGGGAGTGAAATCTCACCCTCCGGCTCTTCCGGTTGGTACTTATGCATAACGAGGCTGCAGTTTAAACCTTTAAACTTGATTTATCCATTTAAAAATGGCCTTGATGAATAGTGGTAAAAGCTACTAAGTTGCTGTTCATTTTGCTCCATAACGTTGAGAATAAACCAAAAAGGTGTGAAAAAACGACCGACCACGGTTTCAAGCAATCACAGATATTTTATGACACCATAACGCGTACCCAAGGTTTAAAAATAGCTTATTCGAACTGCAACAGAACGATGCTTGTTTTAGTTTTACGGTTTGACTATGCTGGCTCTTTAATGCCTCATGATTCGGTAAAAACGCTGTGCCACCATGACTCTCCATTTGTGCGCACAATCTTCCACCTCCTCTGGACTTACATCCAGGCGGCTCTGAATAGAGGCACTTATAGCCTCGTCAAGTTTCGGCAGATCACTTGATGGAAAGTCCTGCATTACGGATGGTAGTGAATCATTGCAACATGTAAAAAGTAAGGCAAAGTGACTGGTGCTACCTAATAAAGGGTAAGAAAGTAAATACAATCCAAGCAGAAAAGCGTGTGAGGGCAAATGAATGTCAAACGCGTTAAGCATCGTCCATCATTGATCTCTTCAAATCCCTTGTTCCAAGAGGAAGGGATTGGTAAACTCTGTTTTTGGAATTCGATATCCCTCTTGCCGCCATGGTAAATCCTTGCATGTTCTTCATTCTTAAACTTCAACGCATAAGACTACTTCGCACGCAATAAAGAAGAGCCAAAGTGAATGCTAAGAAAAGAGTAACTCCAGAATAAATTGAGATTTGTTCTAGCTTTATGTTTCACCAAGCAAGTTTCCCGATTCTGTTGTCATGAGTTCTCTCAGCCTCCAGTCACTCCTTTGTTATAGGTAGAATAGCCTCAACTCTAATACACCTTAATATTGTCCACAGTGAGGACCGGAGGGTAAAAAATGCACTTGATTATCATGCATAGTTTGTCTTTGACACAATCCCAACCCATTTCACCATCCATTCTCAACAGGACTTAGGTTGGTGTAACTTCCACTCCCGGAAGGATCTTATCTCAGGAAGGTAACAATATATGCAAATCAATTCCGTTTCTGACCTATCATTCTTTCTTTAGTAGGAAGTCGCATTTCACCTCTAATATCCTAGCGGTAAGATTATACAAACTAGAAGTAGCTCTAAAAGTGACGATGAGAAATAGGTGGCAGCCTTTCCTCTTCCATCTCAAGGTTTTAATCTCTCCAAGGATCAAATTTGCGATGATGTGAGGTCTTGTGTTAGACTGCCATGTGAGACTAGCACTTTCTCCCCAATAACCCATTAATCGTTGGTCCTGGCCGCTATTCAGTGACTGTAGTGGATGATGAAACCTTTTCGTTTAGATCACGGTCACAAGCAAAAGACTGCGTGAAAATCCCAGACGATGTATCCACTCTCGTAGGCTTGCCACGTAATGCGTTCGAGCACTTAGTTCTTGGTTGGCTTTGTCGTGGACATAATGTGTGTTGGAACAGGCGGGAGGACATTGAAGGAATAAAGACAGCCAAGGTGTGACACCACCACATATTTGATGGGGATTTATGCGTTGTTTGTCATGTGAACATGTCAGCGCAGCGATATGATGACGGTTTGGTGGCTGAGGTTCAAATACACTAGAGACGGCTCTGCATTGGTGTTGAGTGACATACTCAATTTGGTGTACATGTGTATGTGAATACTTGTAGATGTACGGGTGGAAGATATCACAGGAGTAATAAGCAAGGATGGTTGCGTTAATATCACATCTGTTTAAAACTTGGTAGCGGTTTTACAGCCCAGTGACCTTGCTGTTGGCCTTTCAAGACATCCACCACTGGTGTCGTTCCAACTGTTCGCAAGGATCAGCTACAAATGTGTACAAGCACCTCAACTGTCACCAAGGGCACAAATTGCCATAGAGTATAGACACTTTAAATCATCGGTGTTGGTAGTGTGGGCAAGACTATAATTACCTGCCATGTTATGATGCCTGTAATGATGACCAAATGGCAGCGACGTGTTTTATGCCTTAGAGTGGGGAGCAAAGGTCAGTTAATGGAAAGTAATTAGAGCAGTTTGAGTAACAATGGTTTCCACATACTGATCTGGCATTGCACCAAGTTTGACAGATCCTGATGATTAGATTGGAAGTCATGCAAGCTAATTACAACTCCGATTAAGCTCCTACTCTTCTACTGCTTTTGAAGAATCCGCCAGTGTGAGGTGGCATGAGAATTACGTTGGGAGCATAGCAATTGAAGCAGATGGTCTAATAATGGCAAGATGGAATGGCTAATTAGATAGGCGGCTGAGTGGATGAAGGGAAGCAGAAATCGGGAGGGAGATGTTTGTAGACTGAATAGGTAAATGAATTGGTGATGCTGAATAATGAGGCAACGTGTTGCCCTCTCGGGGCATAGGAGGTCTCAGTGTGTTGAAAGAGATTTGCCAGTTGAACGTTTTCCCTTAAAGCGTCATAGCGTAAGTCTCTCCGCATTTTTGCGCGAATGAGGACATTTTGTACAGCATACACTGTTCATCACTTTCAATCGGGTGGCGAGGCGGAGGAGGCTGTACTGAGGCACAATGCTGAAGCCTGACGCTGGACTACTTGGTGAACACATCTGTGTTCAGTGCTGTGGAGATTATTCCACCCTGCTCCATCAAGCCAATTCGTGTCCACCGCATTAATACCCAGCGCACCAACTCCAAGGAACCAAAATTCACTGAATGTCCAAATATTTCCTAGTTATTTTAGCATGGTAAAGCAAATATAGCATCATCTCACTCCTCTCAGTTCAATTATTGCATAACTAACAACTTTTGTTTCATAGTTTCTCAGTCGTCCATATCGCCAGAAGACTGTTACACTTCCATGCAGGTAAAAGACATTTAGTTTTTAAACAAAATTATTCTCACCTTCGTTTCCAATGAAGTACAACATAACTTGAATTCTTTCCCCATTTCGTTATGCTCGACATGTGCCCTGTGGCGATCGGCCTTATTCTATCACACTGTCGTTATCAACTTCATCCACTTTGCCAGATGAACAGTATCATGGAACAAAAGAAGGTGCTGACATCGATACGCACATTTGCACCAACGAATAAGCTATTGCAGTCTCTCCATTGATTTACCTCTTCGTGTGTTGGGGGACAGGCTACAGAACAGCAGCATTTCCTGCATCAACAGGACAGATGGCTAACCCATTTGTCGTATATACCACATTCCACACATAATTGTCGTTGCACGAATTATGTCCTAAATGAGGCAGTAAGCCTTACCTCAAAGGGAATGCCGCACTCACTGTCATTATATGACCAAGTTTACACGCTCTACCGGCATTATATTCGGGCAGGCTTCCTTCGCCATCAATTCACAGTTTTAGTAAAGTTTCCTCTATCTTTCCACGTAACACAAATTACATTAGTCGTCCGCGTCTTCGTCGTGTATCAGTGACAAGGAGAATAAAATCCCCATTAGAGACTAACAAGTAGATTCTTTAACCCAACAGAAATTCGAGATAAATGTCAACTCCTTCCATCAGACCCACTGCCATTTTCACCAGCACTCTCACACCAACTGTAGTTGTGCCATTCGTGTCAGCCCGCCATCTTGTCCATTCAATCTACCATGACAAGTCACTCACCCAGCATTAATACACAATGGACAGAGGTGAACTCACTTCAATTGTGTCGTCACCATCTCCGCATCGATATTCATAGCGTAACTGCTACAGTTATGTTCAGTTTCCTTCCACACCATTAGTCAGTAATTTAGGTGATTGCTCCATTCCAACATTCTTCATGGATGCTTTAACCTGTTTCTGCTCCCATACGTAGGGTGACACCCCACACCCTATTCGAGGGGAGGACAAATTGGAGAGACTGGACTACTAGACTCTATGTCATTGCTCCCTCTGTGTAAAGCAGCTAAAAATGGTACCGTTGGTTTAGTCATTAAGAAAATTTGGTAGGTTTTATCTAAATCTAGACTTACACCATTTAAGTCAAGCATTTATGTCCACTGTAAGACTAATAAACATTGCTCCCTCCCGTGCATTACTGCCTTGCGGCACAAAAACTAACATTTTCTAGAGATTCACACGCCTAGCCTAAAGTGAAGTTCACAGATTTGGAAAAAGAATAAGTTTACTTATTTTTGTAGCCTTCTTTCCCTTCGCTCCCAATTCCCATGATCAGCGTCCTCCACGTCACGGAAGAGGCATTTTACTCTTTCCATCGGCTTTCTTCACCCCCACCAAGTGACAGCTAGTTGGTTGATGATGATGAATGGGGATAATTACTGAAGAGCGCGCACTACTCCATTTTTCTGCTCCTAAAGACAAAAACGAGACGCATGCTCCTGAGGGAAAGTAGTTGCGTGAATTTAGTACTCGCCTTATCCCATACCAACTCGAGGGACTACATTAGAGCACAGTCAGTATGTGTAGTAGTTATTTGCTCTTATTTGCCCCTTTGCTTGTCTTCCGCTCCGCTTGACTGTCTGCACATGAATGCATTTGCGGCAGGTCCTTTAAGATCTTATGCTTTAAACAAGTAGTATTGCCCTTTTTGGACGTAAGAAAGGATTTCCCACTATGATTCCAAAAAAAGCATCTCCGGACGGCTTAGTAAAGTGGAATGAACCTGTATCTACTAGTAATGTCCACATTCCGTGTCAAGCAGTCAAGCTTAAGTTAGTTTGATGCACATTTGGCAAAAGTATTGCAAATTGCCTGTGGTTCGCCGCCCCGATTCCGTCCCTTCAGTTCAGTGAAGTCAACACTGTTACTGAAGCTGGCACCGCGTATTGACGCTTTGCATATAAATAAACTAGAAGTGGAATAGGGTTCCATGCCATCTTCTCCTGTGTATATGGATGCGGGTTCAGGGATTCGCCTGTATAGTGGAGCACTCGTGGTCTACGTGAAAGTGTGTGCAACATCCGCAAAAGGGAGGGTCAAATTCGGACTCTTAATGTGCTAATGCCGACCTTTGTCAATTAAATTTGCATTCTAGAATGTAAAACATAAAAACTAGTTAATGATGTGATTTGTCACGCCACAGTCACTCTCCCACTCCCTCCTTCCCTCCCTTAAAAGAGGTAATGCAAATTCCAGATCAAAGTAACGCGTAAAATTGACAACGCGATGATGTACACTAAACTTGATCAACCACCAGCTTACACAGATGCTACTACACAGCCGTTGCCTGCCTCCATTCCAATTCCATTGCCTTATTCAGCTGAATGTTTGATGCTTATCGCGCTGTGTAAACAACGCCGCAGAAAACGATGTGGCATGACAATCTTAAGGCCATTAATGCACACTCAGGCACAGAACACGACCAATTCAGCATGGTAAACTTTGCTTCAGCGCTGCATATTCCCCGCCAAATCTGATTTCCGAATAAGTCACCTTCTTGGTCTGGTTTTTTGACTGATACCGTACTCTTAGCGATCTTTGGCACCCTGACATCCTTGAACATGGATGCTTCCAATCCATCGCTACACACTTTTTTGGCTCTTAGCAGTTTACAATTCGCTGTAGATTTGCATTTTTACTGACTAAACAGTGGCTGGGGCGCAAATCAGCATCCACGCACATTAGCGGAAAAAAGCGGTGCGTTGAAATCGTCGCCTTCTACGTAAGTAGGGTGTAAAATGTGCTAGGTAAGGCACAAACAATTGTCGGATTGATTGTCAAGGTGGAAGGAAGAGAATGAATGGCTTTGCAATCGAAGATGATTGAACGCTGCTTGTGTAGCTTTTTTTGGTGACCCGGTTGCCTACGTGGGCACGCACGGGAGCTGACATTGGAAGTTAAAGAAGGCACTGGATGTGATGAGTAGATTAGGTGAATGAAGGAAGTACAAGGCAGGGCTCCGTCAGTTCCGCGTTAGCTCTATAGTGTACCTGCGTGTGCGCTTCTATGTAGAGGGTGAAAATGAATGTCCATCGGCACGTGGTGGGTCCGAAATGGAGAAAGGAAAGTAACTTACTACAGCCACACCCATGACAAATGTAAATGAAACAGTCCACGGGTGGAACAACAAGATGGTAAAAGTCGAAGTGGGTTAGTACCACCGAAGCTGATTTTAAGGAACATACAATCATTTGCTGCATTAAAAATCACCTAAGGGGATACCACGTGGATATCATTTGGATACTACTGGAAAGTGTGCAAGGAAAATCCCATGCTGTGAAACCACTGGAAGTAGTTAGCAGTCACTAGTAAAAGCACCGATAATAACGACACACAACCTCCTAACACAGCCATGAAGAAGGGTTGCGCCCCAAGTAGGACGAGGGAAGGTGCTGCCTCCTCCTGCCCCTCTCTGTCTTCCCCTAATGTTGCTCCTTTAGGTCGGTATCATCTCTCCCTGCCATTAAGCAGTCTCATGCCGGATCGAGCAGACAGCTGAGAAGCGAAGGTGGAGGAGGGTTGGGGTGGACTGCCAACTACTAGAGAACCATTGCTTCAACCTCCTGTCCCATTGGAACAAGGTGACGGATGTCACCGAATCTTTAAAGACTCTCTCCATTTATTCACTGTGGAAAGCTTTTCTAATCCTTGTAAATTTCTTCAACTCCCACGAAATGCTATTCAGTAATCCTATGTCCACCACCCTTTAGAATTTTTTTATTTTCCCAACATATCTATTTTATGAGAAGTAATTCAAAGCATGAAGGCAAGTTAATAAATCATTGACGTGAGCCTAAATTAACGGGGCAAAAAAAAACTACCTTTTAGGGCTTTCAGGCCAGTAGACCCCGATTCCCAACCCTCTCTTCTTCACAGGAAGCTAATAAAAATATAAGCAAGGAAGTTTCCTCTACGATAAAAAACCAAAATTTGCCTTAAATTGTAAGCCAAATCTACTTTATCTATGCTAAAAATGGGAGACTGCGCTTGATTAAACTCACTGCCTACCAGGATCTGTCCCAGGAGTGGTTTGACTTCACTACCCGTCTTCGTATATGGCAACGACCAAACCGGCCAACTCAACAGCCCTTGGGAAGGCAAAAGTCTTGTGGCTAGCTGTGCATCAAGCACCAACAACTTTTAATTCATTCATCCCATTTTGACGGACGATTTGGTGCACATGATAGTGATAATAAATAGGCAAAGTATATGCGTCACACACTTGTGACGCTGGTAGTTTTTAGAAGAAAAAAAGGAGAAATGAAGGAATATCTGGTGAAAATTATTCAGAATTTTGATAAGAGTGAGAAAAGATGAGTATCTTTTTGATTTTTTATCACTTCAGTTTTGTACAAACGACCCAAAGGACCAATGCGTCAGCAGCCTCACTTCTTTCCCTCTCCGGACTTTTGAGAATTCGGTAGATTTTCCGACGGAGGACAGGTGGCATTGCCTACAGCGTCAACCTTTTTCTGCAAATTTTGTGCATCATATGATGTCTCATCATTCTCCTCTTCGTCTTCATCCTCATCACCCTCACCTCCTGGAATGGCGATTCGGTGACCCAAGACAGCCTTTATGTCCAACCCCTCAGGCGTGGCCACCTCTTTCCGCTTGCGTTCAAATTCTCTGCGTTTAGCCAAATCCTCTTCACTTAGTTCCTCGCTGTCGTCATCGTGTGCCACTATGGGAATCACCTGAAAATTAAGGAAGTTTTGAAAGCAAAAAGTTATTGCATTCGTAAGGGGGAGGCTAGTAATGCCAAATGAATCACTTCTGAATTTTTTTATCCAAAAACTTGTTAGAAATCAAAAAAGAGGTGAAATTAGTCTGTTTCAGAGCCCAAAACTCATTTAATGAGAAAACTGCTTGTCTCGGTTAGACCTGGACGTCATCTTTATGGGTTTCACGATCAAGCGTCTCACGGCAGCGTTTTCGCTCCCACATCAACATGCGACAGCTCAAACGACGCACCAAAAATAAAACAAATAAACGAAAGAGAGGAGCTTCTAATGGAAGAACAGGCTTCTCGGTCGATGGTCAAGGGCGGTTGTGTACGATTTGGCCTTCAGTGCATCATTACTCCATTAAAAGAGATTTAAGAAATGATGGTGACTATATGCTTGAATGGGATTATAACTCACATCCGCATAAGGAGGTAACAGTATGAATAATGCCTCCGAAAAATGACTTTAATCTATTATTTGGCTTGTTAGACGGAAGAACCAAAGCCATTCAACTTTGTCCGAACAGTCCACTTCTGGCCGCCGCAGAAGAGGACGTGGATGGGCTCCTAGAATCAACATTTATGGCTAGCCAAAGGCCAAATTACCAAAGGAAGCATCATTTTGGTCTTCCTCAACCAAGTGAAATTCGGTTAAGGCTTTAGTGACGTGGAGGTTTTTCTCCAGTCCCAAAGCCACTTTTTTTTGGCTTCTGATGAAGAATTTTTTACCTCGCTGCTTAGGAGCGTGGAATTTTTTGCTCTCTTAAGTTTTGAAAACATTGGTGAATTGTTTCTTTACTTCCAGGCATTTGAATTATAATCATTAATAATTCAATGGAGAGAATATGAAAACTTCACCTACAATTTGTCAAGACTGGTTAATAAGATGTTAGGAAAATTTGTTGTGTTGTTTAAAAGAAGTTGGGAAAGATTCCAGAAAGCTCCCACCCCCTTCCACCCTCTCTTCCATCTAGTATGTGATTGCTTGAACAAATCAGAGGGAGGCGGAGAGGAGAATGAGGAGAAAATAGCTTCCCTCATCCTTATTAAGGCGCAACTTTTTCCCTCGGCTGAGTTGGAAAGTTGTGACAACTGACTACTTCCAGTGGTTCCGCAACATAGTGTTCTCTTTGCCCACTTTCCAGTGTTATTCAACTGCGTCAAGATACGGCACAACTTTACCCATCTTAGTGCTCTCCACTCTGATTGTACCATTTCTGGTTGCCACAGATGTGGATGACAATGACATGCAGTAGCTGTCGGAAGTTAATTACCTCCTCCATTCAAAACATTCCACGTGCCGGTAGAGATTTATTTTTACACTCACGGACCTATATTTACTGTCAAATGATTGATGCGAAATTGAATAGAACCCCACCCTGTGCCTCTCTCGTTTATCCAATCTACCCATCACATTCAGTGTCTTTCCACCCCACTGACAGCTTCCCTTTTTGTCTAACAAAGCCACGCATGTTACACGAAAGGACACTGTCATTTTGGAGAACGCATACTAATGTGGAAAGGTACTTCAAAGTGCTCCACGCTTACAGATTTGTCGTCCGCATTGCCGTCCCACCTTACTCCTCTATCCTCATTCCTAAATCCGGCTACTGTTCCTATTTGTCCATCAAGTTACATGAAAGTTGATCTGCGTCGTAGCTACTGCAGATCAATGCAATACGGGCACAGCAAGCTGGCAAATTGCAGAAAGCCAAGAAACTTGTGGGCGTAAATGGAAGCAGAGGACGCATTAATCCTTATTTCTTGAAAGCGTTTCTTTGTTGTAGAAGGCCTAATGGTTGGCTGGAAAGTAGACCAAGGAGGTGAATTAGTCAAAAGGCGGGTTGGAGGGAACTACGCGCGAAGCTTGTCAAGCTCTGCCTCTTACGACGCTAATTTAGTCAAAGGCTTGTCGTTTCATTTCACCTACTGCCGAGCTGTTCACACAACGCGATAAGCGTTTGGTGTAAAACACTTCCATCCGTAAAATTGCCACTCATCAATCAGATATTCTGCAGGAGAAGACGATGACAAGAAAAAATGGAGGCAGGAAATGGCCGTGTAGTGGCATCTGTGTAAGCTAGAGGTTGGTGAAAGGTCAGCGCACATCATCGAGTTTTCACTTTTACGCGTTGTGATCGACTGGAATTTGCATTGTCTCATTTGGAGGAGGAAGTGGAGGGTGAGGAGTGATTGCGACGCAACAAATCACATCATTAACTAACTTTAAATGCCACATTCCATGGTGCAATTTCAACCGACTAAGGTCGGTGTTGGTATGAATTAGGAAGCTAATTTCATTTGACACATCAGGATCGTTGGGGTGATTATAAAACTGATAAGATCACAAAGATTCGTTGCGTTGACTTCACAAAGTGTACATCAAACTCACTTAAGCTTAACAGCATGACACGGAATGCTGACATTACGTCCCTGCATGTGGCCTGGAAACTGATTTTATTCCACTTTGTTGAACCGTTGTAAGGTAGCTTTGTCAAGCTCTAAGTGAAAGCATCCTTTCTCGTGTACAAATAGATTGTGAGTGCTTGTTTGAAGCATGTAACCCCAGAGTGGACGCCGTAAATGCATCCACGCACGGACCGACAGGCAGTCTAGCAGACAGACAAAGAGACGGTGCCATTTAAATCGAGAGCAAATGACAATTCCACAGGTCTGACTGTGCTTCACTGATCACTGCCCACTGTATTTTTACATGTTAGGATGAAGCAGTGTAAATATTCGGTCAGACACCTCCCTTCCTTCAGGTTCACGAGTCTGCTTTTTGACTTTGCACGTGCAGAGATGAGACAGTGCACCATTACCTCCTTGCCGGTGGAATTGGCAAATGCCTCCTTAGTAACATTGAAGGCGTTGATAATGCGGGTGGTGAACAAAAAGAAAGCGGATAGTATGTGAAAGTGTACTTGCCCTTTCAACAAATCTCTGCACGCTTCAATTTGAAACTTGCACGTGAATATCCAGAGAATGTAATTTGTGGTATCGCGAGGCAGTTGGGTGTGGAAGAGGGAGGACAGAAGGTGCTTTGTTCTTCATTTACATGAACTACTTCGAATTGAGAGGTGGAAGAGGGGTGAGGGGCTAGGAGAGGAGGACCAAAGCTCTCTTACCTCTCTAACTGCTTACAAGACACCGGACTTGAGCGGCTAGATGTGGCTTAAATCTACCAAGTCGCCTCTCTGACTGGTTTGACAGCAGCATTTTTTGTACTTTTTGCTAGGAGAGTAGCACAATGGTGTCTAACGGTGCAACCTCCCCAGTCTGTCCTCCCTACGAATAGGGTATCGACAAAGGCATGAGCGATCACTGTGAAGATATTTTTGAGAAAATGGGAAAGAAACTTCGCTGATGGTAAGGGTAAGTGACAAATGCAATCCTGCCGAGTTAAAATTAATGGTGAGTTTGCATTTTTTGTTAGCTTTCCTCCTTTCCCTGTGAGCTGGTATTAACTACATCTTTCAAGGTACAATTCGTGTACCTGTAGCAATGTGTGGAATGTGGTGAGTGCGCTGGATGAATTGTGGTCTGCCTTTCCCCCCACTGCACAAAGACGCGAACCCATGGAACGAATGCAATAGCCCCTCTGTCACTGCAAATATCAACAACACTGTTGGTGTTGGCATCATGTGGCACCACAGGGTGCTGTTCATCAGGTGGAGAGGTTGCAATTGATAAAGGCGAAGGAACTGATAGTCACTGTAAGCGCTGTGTCAGAAGAGGGTTCATAACCACAGGGAAGTTAACAAAAATTTCCCGAGTCAAGGGGAGGGGATGAACAACCAGCTGTGCTAGCTCACCTTGAGGAAGAAGACGGGAATGTTTCCAATGGATTACTAAAAAAATTCAACCATCTAGAGGGCTGAAGCAGTCCTATTGCAAGATGGATGACTGACTAACGACAAGGGAAAGTGGGTAGACAGAGATTAAAATAAGGTGTTTGAGCATTTCGAGGATTTGGGCTACCTAGCATGATTAATCTGTTGTACTATTGCAGTGTAAGCAACATTTACGTGATGGAAAAGAATGTAATGGAACACGAGCCACAGCTGTTGATATAGATGTGTCTACCAAGCAGTTTAGACTCAAGCTCCTGCACTATGCATCCATTCATTCAAAAGTGCGGGATGAGGTGACCGCATTGGAGCATGAATACGGGAGGATTGTGCTTTGATGTTACAAGGGGAAAACATTCAGCATGCGGGTTCAGTCACGCGATTTTTCCCGCATATGAAGGAACTCTCGATGCCTCGATCTCCAACATCGTAGTTTTGTTCACTCATTCAATCCGCAAGCAATATTCTTTTATCTATCTTCACCTGCCTTCATCTATTAAGCGCCCTTCTGTCCATCCTAATAATGCATTCACATTGCCCTCATCAAATCAGTTAAACTAGTCACTCTTCAGGTCATTTACTTCAACTACCTTACTTCCACCTCAAGTGTTGAACAGAATTCTCACGGCACCTTATGTTGATAGGTTCTTCTACAGCAGTGAAAGAAGCAGGAGCTAAAACGGGATCGTGATTGGCTTGCATGGCTTCTAACCTAACCGTCGAGTTCAGTCAAGTTGAAGGATGCGAAAACAATGTCAAATCGGCCAATCACAATCATCACCGCTCGAACTGATCAATGTCCACACTTTAAAATGTAAAGCAACTCGCTGGTACTCGGTTACCATTAACGCACCCACCATTTCTTGCCATATCCACCATTGAAGAATTAAATTGGCACATCAGGCACAGTGGGAACAGTTAAAACGACATCATCGGCTCGTGTCTTGAAAAGCGAATGGCGAGGTTACTGAGCTGCAACCTCGCTTCCATGTGTGGAACAGATGTGTTGCCAACATAACCACCTACCCTTATAATTCATGCAGACTCCCTGCATTGAAGTGACTTTTTAGTATGCAATCACAACCACACCACATCACGATCACTTCAATACGCACCTGCACACGTACCTGTCACACCGTGAAGGTCACATCGAGAGGCCCTATTTAATTATTTGGATGCACATCTGTCAAGCTGTCCATCATGTGGTTGTGTTAAAATGTGTGCTTAACAACTGATGCACGAGCCTAAATTAATTGCGTAACGTCATTGCGTTTTAGCTATCTTCGTTCCTGCGAGGTCTGCCAATGCTTACACCTCCTCTTGCACCTTCTAATGTGTATCCTAGTCGGGGATTACTCCCAATCAAGCACACTTCAAAGCCAACGAAAGACCAAGTGCCTGAATGCTTTGTGTAGCACGTGATGGAGAGATGACTTGACCTACTGCTTTATCGTTTCCGGCAGCGCTGAGAACGAGATGTTATCGTCTAGTTGGAGCACGAGAAGGCCGAGTGAAGGGATGTGTCGTGGCATGGGGACTACACTATAGCAGCAAACGAGGCCAATGAGAGTGTAGAGTGTCCTTTCGAGAGGATAAGTCCCACCTCAGACATTATCATCGGTGAGAAACCATGAGGCATTTGCGAGACTGGGACCCAGTCGGTGGCGATTGGTGTGAATATCCTGAAGGCGGTTGTGTTGGCAGTTTGCCAACATGGATAGTTGCACATGTATCTTTAAACATGCAAGCCCTGTAATCAACCAAAGTAGATGGGACGGAGGATGAAGACTTTATTGTCAACACAACTCCACTTCGTGACGAGCATAGAAGCACAAGATCACTTTCTACTCTGCCATTTTCATGCATACAAACCCAATTCTTCGGGGTCTGCTCGAACGAGAGTGACTTTGGCTACTACTAGATGGGTGATGAAGCTTACAATGGTGGGTGTTTACTCTGTGAAACGGTGCTGTCAAACGATGCAGCCGATTAGAGGCTTGTGCATACTTTGTCTTGACATTTGACTGAGGCATTTTTTTCCTTTCAGAGAACTATAGGCAAAAATATGTTGCACTGCCATGCAGTCGAAAAAAAAAACAACTTATTTTAATAAGTTAATGTAACGCCTTGTGATTACTTGCCCTCCATATAACTTGGATCACGCTATCGCCTCGCCTCGCCTCGTCTCGTCTCGTCTCGTCTCTGTACCGCCAGTAATGACTCGTCGCGGTGTTTTGTGTCTGCATTGCGTGTAGATGGTCTATTTTTCATGAGAACGACCAACTTTAACTGTTTTTTGGTTATTTTATGGTAAGTCGGACAACTTGGCAATGACATTCCAAGGCCTAAATGGTTTGTACTTTGAAAGCTTGCAAATTGAAAAGGATGGATGCAAGTACTGCTTAAAAGTACCAACAGTGATTCAACCACTCGGCTCTGCTACCATGCTGACCTTAGTGACTCCTCCTCTCTCTTGACATCCTCCAGCAATTAACTCCTAAATTCAGAGGTCTTAAATCCTCCCAATGAGTGATGCTAGACCTGCATTGGTGGCGGCATTGGAGGACCCATTGGTGGCTCAACAAGATGCTTCAGTGCAACAGAAAGAAGGCGTCTGTCGTGAGTGATCCCAACAAGAGACCCGCTTTGAATGACCCAATGTTGCTCATGAGGTAATTGTATAGTATGCTGGTCTGGAAGCAGTAATGCATAAGTGAGATCTAATTACTCTTTCTGAGATGCCTCCCGGTCTCATGCATTGCACAGAACCCGTTTCACCCCTAAAATGTGCGTCCACGTGAGAAGTGGTTGGCGTTGCCTTGTCTTAAGTAGCACTTTTCCAACCGAGTTTCCCTTCACCTCATGCGCCTCCTCATCACCACAATATCCCCATAGTCAAGTCTACAACCGCCCTGACCCTTCTATATATTAATAATCAATCTTCCATTGTACTGACCTAGCTTTTTAGGACTTTGGAGAGAACTCTCTCCTAAACTTTTACGTAGGCAACAGTCTGATGGAAAGAGGACCAACGACACTCCAACTCAGCTTCAGCCTTAGAATTGACTTTTATGAAGAGAAGAGAGAATAAAAGTCACTTGTGCTCTGCGTGTACAATGTAATGAATAAAACATCACAGAAATCGCCTCTTTTCGAGTTGGGACAACCGAGTGAGAGGGAGAGTTTACGATGGAGCTAGGTGATATGCAAGAGAAGTTCTCCTCATAAATAATCCCTACTTTACGAGTAAAATAAAGAAAATGGCCGCAAACTTAGCCCTATAGAGGGTTTGCTCAGTTTGTCAGATAATAGCCGGAATGTGATACGTCATCTTTTGCAGTGACAATGATGCCATCAAACTGCCAGTTCCCTTATGACAGATCAATAACTTCCATTTTTGCCAACTTTGTGAATAGCTAAATATTCCTTTCCATAAAAGGTAGAAATAACTCATTATACTGCCATGCAGCAATGGATGCAACCTTTTATACTGAAATACACTGCTTTTTTGGGGGCCGACAACACAGAACAGCCTTTTTTGTGTACTTACATTCACTTCTGTTATGCCTGGGATGATTGAAAAAGTGGCTGCTCAACGGAACAATGTCGACTCCACGCTCATGGGAAACAAATGTGCATTTAGCAGCTGACTGAAAATTTCTTCACCTGGATAAAGTTGGCATCCCAGTGGTATTACATTAGGCGTCAATTTACTTGGCAAAAGTAGCCCGTTACTTCCGAATAGATAGTACCCGGGAATGCCAGCAAACAAGGCTGTGGAGGGAGAGATCGACTGAATAATTAATGCCTTGTTCAGTGATTTGAGTGGGCAATGATGAATCTGAAATGAGGCAATCCTGCAAGAGACCTGACCTCCCGCTGGACAGGCTGGGATATTTAACCCCTGGCTCAGACTACTGCTTCATTAGCCTCTCCCACAACGTTTTTACGCTATCAAAGAGGCCATGTTTATCGCCATCCTACTCTGGAAGGCAAGATTAATGAAGGTGGGTCGCCTTCATCCATCGTAAACATCTGGATGGACCTACTTGATGCGTGGAGACATTGCACCTTTTGAGATTTACAAAACGATCCACTGTTTGTTTTAAACTTACCTGTTCCAGGACAGGAGGTGAGATAATCGGTTGACCGGCCATTTCTGTGACGAATTGTTGAAGTACACCGTCGTCCTTGAAACTGGCCCGTTTCGCGTAGAGGTTGTACGCACCGAGGCTCACTGAAGAGCATGCAGAAAAATCTCGCTTGTTTAGTCTTTCAAAAAAACTTTGTAATGTTCATGAAGTGCGAAAAAAATGAGGATGTTTTTTTAATGGCTGAAAATTTGACTAAGGGGCAAAAACGAAGGCTAGAAGAATGATTCCGTTCCAAAACGCCTTCTTTGACCAGACCGCCTTAATTAGCTGTGGAAGAGCAGGCTTAGGTCCAGACGTCAAGTTAACGAATTTATTTATGACTTTTGGATTTTGGTCAAGTAAAAGACGTCCACTACCATCTAAATTGCTTCCGTTTGTCATTTCAGTGCGCATTACTCTCTCCTACCAAATACAAAAGTCAAACTCAAGGAACAGGGAGGATTAAAGAGTTGAGTAAAGGTGGAAAGAAAGGCTAAATGACAATCAGAGGTGTGCTAGTTGGTGGAGGGAGGTGATGGAAAGCAGGATCGTAAGAAAAAAATGATAGTTCCTTTTGAGCTTCGGAGCCTGCATAAACTGCTAGAAAGCAGGCTTTGGGAAAAATTACTCCAATTTTTATCCTGACGAGAAAAAGAAAGGCCAGCGTCATTCATTCAACGAGAGGAGAATCAAAACATGGGGGGACTGCCTCAGAATTATGCATAATTTGCAGCTCATAAAACCTGTCCATCATCACGACCCACGCTTATTGGCTGCTACTGGGTCTTGACTGCATGGAAAAGTAATCCTCCTCCTATCTCCTCCTTTGCGCTGCCAGAAAAAAAGTGCATTACTTTAGGGACAGGCTTTGAATACCAAACTCGAATACATGACTCGATGCAACCAATGGTTACCACAGGCTAACAAGAGACACGTGTCACTTATATGTGACGCAGATAGGGGAAATTTTTCCCGCAAGCTATACCCTGAGGACGAGCTTTGTTTTCACCACCGTAGTAAAAATTACACAAAGAAGGCTTTGTAAAATGCAATCGTTACACGCCTTTCAAAGTAAAATTACGAACTCCTCCCGCGTTCAGCTGGAACCAACTCGGTTAGCAATCATCAAAATTTCCTGGGCAATTTGATGCTCAGATAGCGGCTTAAAAAATGATCTGTCAGACAAACGGTTGGGGTGTCAGATGAGCTTCGAAATGTTTGTCGTCGCCGGCCAGTTTTCAAATTATCCCCTCCTCTCCTCCCCCCTCTACGCGCCTCCTTTTGTTCCCCTGTGGATGCTGTGAATGGGTGAGTAACGTCAATAGATGACCATTCCACTACCGAGGGAGATGCACGCAAATCACGTAATCAGCTCTGGGGCGTTGGCCACACACCACTTGGCGCTTTGATCCTCAGCAATAGTGGTAGCCAGCTGATACGTGTCGCCAACTTAACTCCGGACTAAACAAAGGGAAATTGTCAGTTCTCTCCCCAATCCTGAGGTACTTTTGAATGAAAAAGGGGAAGAGAAAAGCCAATCCGGCTGAAAATTATCTCAGGCTATAAAACAGTTCATCAATCATTGCATTTATTTGCGTTACAGTTAACAAAACGGCGCCAAATCATTGGTCCGTTCGTCTTTTGCTAACTCTAACAATTTTTGATCCTTTTTTTGTAGTAAAACAGTTCCGAAATAGGCATGGGATAAGGGTAGTGTAGAAAGAATTTTACCTAACTCACCACTCGCTTGACCACATATGTCCGTGTGTGTGTGTGTGTGCGGTTCGGACAAACTATTATGCATTTCGTTGGCTAAAAGCAAACACGATTTTCTGCCTAGAGTGGTAGTTCCAATGTTACAATTTCAATGAAAAAAAATGCGATCAAGTTGGTGGACAAAAACACATGTAGTAGGAGTGAAGGCAAAATCATATCTCACCTAGCCAACGACATGATAGTAGCCATCGTAAATAACCCCACAGATTGTGACTCCTGAAAATTAATTTGCACCTCATGAGTTTAAACTGGTCTGCCTCCCTCTCCTCGCCCCATATTGAGGAAAGGTTAAAGGGTGCTCGCTCCTTCAGTAGAGAGGCATTGCGGCATTATTGTTCACATTTCTAGTAATTTGAGAAAGCTTAGAAGTACCAAACTTAATAGTTGCATACAGTAAAGGTCTTTCGGTCTAGCTTTTCTCTTTTGATTTGCATTGGAGAAAGTTGCTTTGCGAGAAGGTCCCTTCCTAGCTAGCCTCCAAGTGCCCTCCATCCACTCAAACAGGGGAAAAGTTCGTTTTCAAACACAGACTTTATGTAAAATTGAAAAGTGCTAATTTTCTGTGTTAAAAAAAAGACAGCTCAACGGAAACGATGGCGCTTTCGCCAAACCCACTGAACCGGAAGCTAACCGACCATTTTGTGGGTCACGGACAAACATCCACCAACACCAGATGCAGGAGAGACCCAGATGGAATTTTGAGATCGTTTGCGCTTAAGCAGGAAAAACTGTGAATCAAACTGACGGGACAACCTTGTGGATAAGAAGAGAGGGAAGAAATGACTGTGATCCACCCCTTGGCCATGGCAGCAGCGCCTCCTCTCGCCCGGTGCCAGTAGACCGACAGGAGCGGTGTGCAACAGGAAGGGAGGTTGTTTAAAACAGGACGAACTTTTACGTACGATTTGTGCAGTTCCGTGAAGTAAGCGTTGTGCTGGTGAGAGTTTACTTATGGCAGGAGTGACACGCTGTGGTGTTATAGATGAACTTCAAATTGCCTTGGGAACTATATTACCAAATTTAATGCCTCATCAGATCTAAAATTTCCTCAATTCTGCAATACCGAAGAGTTTGGTTCAAACTTACGCCTTCTGAGAGATCTGCAAGGTGGTTAAAATAATTTCGTGATTTCTTTTTGAATTTGACTGACACAGTGGAGAGGGTTCGTTGATTACCTATTTAAGAGACCAAATTGTTACCTCTAGCTAAGTTTATTTTGAATTGTAAGTGTTTACCTGTGTGAGAGATCAAGAAACCAAAGAACTGTTGCCTAAAGGCATGTCCATACTCAAGGTGAAACAGCTGCAACGATTGAAGGATATCGGATGGTGGATGGTTTATAGAACCACTCTATAACACTTGAATTATTTCCAAGGTGTTAATTGGAACCAAAGACTATCAGTGGAGTTCCATGCTCGGAGGGCGAATTGCGAGAGAGGCGGAGAAGTTAGACACTTGTTTGTTAGACACTTTTCCCCCAAACAAATCGGCCTACCTACTCCACTGGGTGAGATCATCGCAGAAGATGGTACCTTGAAAAGCCAGATCATTACAAAAGTGACGCTCTCTATCCAGACGACGAGCAGTCTATTTTGAAAGGACACTCAAAATCTGCCGACCAGAGCCCAGAAAAAATCGTCGGTAGTAGGTGCCGTGAGTCTGTTGGGCCACACAAAAAAGGAAGGGGAGAGAGGATGCCAAAAGGAGGTGTCACTTAAACAAAACTTCTCTGCACTGTCAACTCAACTAAACATAAAGGTCGGCATGTAGCTTTGATCCTTTGCTACTTCTCAAAAAATTTGACAACTTGTGTGCCTAGCGAATGATCGGTGGAGAGAGAAGTTTCTCCCTCATTAAAAGTTATCAAAGTAGTTGCAGTGAAAACCTCTTTCTTGAGAACACCTCATTCCTTAGCTCATTAAAACGCATTCACCTCCACCACGCTGTTGATTGCCATCTCTCCATCCTTAACGGTTGGAAATTAAACAACCTGACTTGATGGTTGCAGAGATCTCGCACTCTCTTCACTTATCTCAGCAAGTCAATGGCTATTGGCTGTGGAAGTAGCTCCAGGCTACTACACTTTTGCCACTCCTAATTAGATCCTCGGTATTTCTGCCCCAAAAGAGGAATCGAAGTACCACCAGAGATCAACGTCTCCTAAAATGGGGCATTTAATTAACGCCGAGACGCTGAGTCAGTGTGTCTCGACTTACTGGCTAAGGAATCAACGAGTCTCCACGACAGACTTCTGCCTCCTCTTTCTTATTCCTATTTGTAAGACTTTGCCAGGAATAAGCAACCTCCTTCCCTTTGAATAGTAGTAGTAGGAAAACAAATAAATGCATCAAAGATTCAAGCAATGCTTTGCACGACAACATCTTTCCTCATAACTCTTCCTCGTCCTCCCTCGCCTTTTCTCGCTATTCTAGGGTAGGGGATAAGGAATACTGTTGCAGAATAACTGGAATTGATGGCGGTAAATCCGGGTTGCACTCATTTTGACAAGAACGATGAGCATAAGTTTTTTTAGGTTGTAAACACTGTATCGCTGTTTCCTCTATGTGTGACAGTGATTTGCGGTTTGTTGTCCACTTGTAGGGGTGAAAAAAAACATTCGAATGTGCGAAAAAAAGGGTTTCTGACATGTGTGCGTACTAAAGACTCCAAATGCAGTATAATGTTAAGAGTCAGCTATTTTAGTATTCCAAACAAATGGATTGACTTGAAAGTGCTTTTTCCTTAAGCAAAACAAAAGGGAGAAGGTCGCTTTTTGGGTTTGCCAATTCACTCTCTAGAAGTAGTTTGATATGACTTGTAGAGTCGTCAAATACAAAGAGATAATAGGCACATCTACCTCAATAGATGTTTGCGATAGATACAAAGAACACTTATTTTTCCTCTTCCAGTAAAGTAAATGGCCCCATTTCATTAATTATGTCGGATGTTCCTCTGCGTGCGTTCATTGCGTGATGATCTACACCTCATTAGGATGCAGCGAATTCTGAATGAGAGAAAAGGATGGCTTCCAACATGAAAAAACTATTTGCACAAGAAAATTTATTGTGGTCGTGAGAAGTCAAACCTGCTTAATTAATAGTTCACGTAGTAAGTGTCTAGACGATGTTGTAAAGAAGGAAAATGTCCTCTTTTACCTAAGATGACAAGCAAATTGTATTGTAATTAAATGTAAAAAAGTTAAGAATGCGTTATTTACAATGAGCAAACATTTCACTTCTTTTTTGTTTGTCTACAGCTTAAATGAACGAGTTACTTTAGTCCAATTTCTCCATAAAAAAGCATTTAAGTGCTACGGTTTAGTCAGAAAAGGAGTTAGTATATTAACCAGTATTCTGAGATTCTTTTGAGTTAGATTAAGATATGGCTCCTTTTAATGACCATCACACCGTTAAATAGATATCACTACTTGACATTCGGGTAACTCATCAGAATACTTTTGAATAGATCTTAGCTTCAGTTATTTAAAGAAGTTGATTATGCATTTGTTCTCATTGGATGCAGTAGCAGCATAAATTTACGTCTATTAAAGCATTTGCAACAAAATTATACCTTAGTGATAATTACTACAAAACAACAAAACGGTAGCTGCGTCCAACCGTGACAATATTTTCTGTGTAAAGTAATCTTAAAAAATAGCTGGAGAAAAGTCAGCTGCAACCAAAAATGGATTCATTTTAAGTGCGTTTAAACCTTATTGTGTGAACACTTAACTGGTTATAAAATCAGGCAAAATTAAGTGTCAGATATTTGATAGACTATTTTGCACATCGTGGTCACAAAATTGAGCTCCCGTAAAACATTAACATTTTACAACTGTTTCGCTTAGTAAGCAAATAAAGTGACATGGTAATATCTAAAAGTGTAGCATAACAAAACAGTATTAACTACACTCCAACTCATGAACAAACAAAACATTGTCGCTTAGGTAGCAAAAGAGTGGTTACTCAAAAAAGACTTGTGTATCAAAATGGGACCAAAAGGGCATAATTTTAATGTAAATGTCTAGCCGTACTGCATAATAAACTTAAGGGCGCCATATAATCAAAGTCAGCTGCATAAATTTCGGACACTAATGCCAGCTAAAGCAAAAACAAATTTTTCACCGTCAAAAATTAGAAAGTTTATTCTATAAGATTTGCCTATAGACCTACTGTTAAGCTCGTGCTTTGGCTTGAGAATGCTTTTGGTAACCTGTCCGGAGGGTTCTGTTTCTGAGCTCATAGTTAATAACTTCCCATTTACGCCACCCAAGGCGGCTCAGTAAATATTAAAAGCTCGCCCTAAAGTGTAGGTCATGAGGCTGATTGATACAAACGCAAACGTTTAAATCAAATACATAGAATAAGTAACCTGGCCCAGGCTTGTAAATTAAAAAAAAATCAGGCAAGTAAAATATTTTTAAAATTTTGGTTTGTCTGCAATTAAAATGTAAAATTTTTAGTTTAGGTTCCCCTACCTCTTTTATGAAGACAAAGAAAGCCATACTACTAGGGCAAAGTATGTATTTATATGGTCTATGCTCATAAGAACTTGGGGCTGCAGGCATATCTCGGAGGTCAGCCCTTCAGTCAAGGCACAATTGCGAAGCACCTAATTGGTCTTTTTAACAAAACCGAAAATTAAACATCCAACGCATTACATGTTCGTCGTCTTCATTTTCCACTCAGCAGATATCATGCTAAGTAAGCTAAACTAAACTGACGTGATTTCCAACGATCTTCTTATTCAAAATTCCAAAACTCCTAATAGTAAAGGTGGTTGTAGTGCTTTACTTGTTCTAACTGCCGGTTTCTGTAACTAGGGTAGCCATATTTTCCTGGCCGATATTAATGGCCTCCAGGCCTTGTTAGCAGCCCTAATCCGTCTGTTTGCAAAACATGTATACATTCTTCCCAAGCGCCTTGCCTTTTTTTGCCCTCGAGGGTGTCTCGTGACGCTACATCGGTGGCAGCGGATTTTTATCTCGATCCATACAGCTGGTGGTAAACTATAGCGGCGCGAAAGAAGTGCATGTGCTACCGATGAGGGAACCTCTGGCATCTTATAACCTAAGGGCTGAGAACGACGTCTGCCTTCGGCATCTCCCCCATTTTTGTGTTCTGTAAGAAAGCCATTAGCCGTTGAAGCTGCACTAGTCATGAACCACATAGAAAAGTTTCGTTGCGGAAAACTCCCTTAACATACCTGCTTAAGGACACCGGTGTCCCAACGTTTTTTAGTGGGCAAGCCAATGCTTGGCAGAAAGCTTATTCCAAATTTAGTTTTTGAACCAAACGAAACTAAAGGTTCAGTCGAACCGCCAAGAGGGACTAGTGGCGCATTAGCTAAGCGTCTCCTCAGCTGCACTCGAATTATGAAGACTGGCATAGCTAGCTCGTAAGCGCTTCTTACAAACACTAATTACGTTACGATGGCTGATGAGGTTGTTTGACGAGGGTAACGTTGGAGACGATGCTTAAAAGATAAGGAAACTTGCTTAACACCTTTTTTGTTTGATATATGGTTTCGATTGCTAACCTGAGTGGCCATATTGTCCTAGTCGGGATGGCTGACCTCTGGGCCTTGTCATCAGCTCAATCCCCCTGTTTACACAAAACACACATATATGTGCCCTGATATTACGCCTTTTTAGCCCTATAAAAAGCCTAAAGATGCAACTGTCAATGCAAAAAAGCAAACTTTCGGTTAATTTTCCAAAGTTTTGTGTTGGTAATGTTTGTGAAAGTTCGCAAGCAACAAATTAAACTGCTACGAAATACGCTGTGGTCAAAGCGCTCGCTCCTTTTGTGATCTCTGTTCGGTTTGTGTTTGTTTTATAGTAGTAGGCCGTTAAATTCACAAATATACAAGATTAATGTAACTCGTTTCCACTTATAAATAAGCAGATATTTTGCGATTATGGTTTAGATGCCTGGTGATGTAAACCCTAATGATGTAATGGTGTTTCGCAGTCTGCGTTCAGCAAATGTGAAAGTTATTTTTTATTGCCTGTGCTTAAGCAACTATTTTAGCATAGCTGCCACCTTTTAGCAAAGTCAAGTCATTCAAGCTTGTATAACACAAAGCTTTTTACTGTCATATTACCAGAAGTTAACACAATTGCTAGATACCAAAGAAAAATGTCTGTTCAAAATTTAGGCGACTTAATGACCTTGGCATTTGTTTAATGCTTCTAAAGGTTAGCCGCCGAGTCAAAGCTTTTTGTGTATATGATTTCGTGACTGCCTGGAGCGGTTTGGTGCGAATTTGGTCTTTTATCTACTCTGCTTTTCTTCCTCACCAACAATTGCAAAAGGTATCTATCTTGTTCATTTCTTGTTTGCATTTGGGTCGTGTCCTTGTTTAACATATTTAAACGCGTTGTTGGTACTAATCGAATTTATGGCCTTCACATGACCAACATGTTCATCTTCCTATTTCCTATGCCAACCAAATTTGTTGTGCGGGATTATTGGTATATCTTGGTTTGTTTGTATCTCTTATTCTTTGTTCAGTGGCTTTCCGCTTCTTCCACTTCCTGACCACACACGTTTTTCCCTTTGTGTGCCACCATTGGAGTTATTTCAAGTCACTTAATGGGGGCAGATTAGTTGGTTCTTTTTTGCATGTGGCTGCGGTTAGGTTGTTTTTGATATGATGTCTTTTCTTTTCAGGCACATCCACTCTTAGGCACCCGGACGTCCACGTGAGTGTTTTTTTTTTCATTTGTTCAGTTTCTTTTCTTTTTTCACCAAACTTCAACCCCCTACCCTCTCACTATGCTTGGTTGGCTCGTTCTGCTTGGTAGCATATGCAGCTCAATCTCAAGACAGGTGTTACTTGATCCCCTTTTCTTTGTAATGTCAAATCCAACCTCAATTTGGGTTTTTATGGACAAGTGCGTTGAATCTGGTAATCACGTGACTGGAAGTACATCATTTAATATTCTGATTAGCACCTGATCGTTAAACTTTGAATAACCAAGTATCATTTGCGCATCGTGCAGACATCCGTGACCGTTCTTTTTTGCCGTTTGTTGCGGCCAGTCTTGATTAATTATCGTCAGTTTACTAGGTTTTTTCACCCGCTAGTTCCCTGTTTGATCACTTTCATGTGGTAATCACGCTCTATTCTTGCCACTTCGTTCTCTTCACATCTGTCGTATTCTCCTGTTCCTTGGCGCATTATGCCCGCAGCTTCCCAGTCACTTCAGACAAGGCATTCAGCGCTCTTGAATGCTCGATCTAGCAGTTCAAAGTCTCGACTTTACTGCGCCAAACCGTGACACCTTATCTTTTCGGCTTTTTGAGTAAAGAGGACTGATTTGGTCTTAATATTGTCAAGACCTGGTCACCTAGCTCGGTTTCTGCGCGCTACCTACGGTTGAACGACCTATGTACCCAGGTTAACTCTACTTTACATGTACTGTACCACCTTCGTTACGAAAGTACTCAAGAATTTAAATTTCTTTTAATAGCCCTCCCTGTTCGTAGCGCTACTTGCAAGTCCGGAACTGCTAAAGATCCCTCTTGCATGTAATCAATGGAGTAGCTTGAGAACGCGGATGTTCCCTGAGCATCTGCGTATTGATCAGCATCAGCTCCTCTATTGCAGCCACTCCATGCGGTTAAAATTTTCTTTTTATCAGACCAGCCACTCCACTAGCCCTCCAAGTACAACTTCGTCCAGACAATGAGCAGCTTTCCATTATCGATGTCCGATTGGCTAAACTCCTTCACGCGGCATGAGTCATGACATCTACCATGCGAAAGGGTAGAGAGAGAGAGAGAGAGAGAGAGAGACGACGGTAGTGGTAAGGGGAGGGCGCGGTACGAGGATGGAGTTGTTTTAAAGCCATTTAAATCCTCTCGCCACGCCAGTGTGGTTGGGCTGCCGCTCCATCGACTGTATTGACCGACTCGCTCTTTGCGTTCTCTTCGGAGCAAAAAGAGTTGGTACCCTTCAGCGCGCTTGATCTGGGGCCGGCTGTAGGGATGTCTGCCCTAAGTACAACGCTTTCGGTCGATAAGGCCGCAGTCGTATGAACTCCAGATAATCGATATTCAGCTTGCAGCGGCTCTTGGTCGATAATGCGACTACACGCGTCGCGCCGCCACCATATGTGACTAAAATCGATTTCTTTTCCTCCCTCCACTACTTCGTTTTCGTGGCAGGCGTGCATACACTGGACGCCGCTACGTCGCGCACACACAGCATGACAAACAGAGGAATCGGGGTGGCGATGCATAGTGGTCTCATTATTGATTAGCCGTAGTCACAACGCTGCCAATTGCAGCGCTACAAGGCGTTCGCATATTAGCAGCTTAGCGCCTCTACCACCATGCCTCGCTAACTAGCGTCTATCTCTCGCTGGCGTTCTAATCGATGATCAATAATGATGTCTCGTGCGCGCATGTGCGAGGTGTTTGTGGTGCGCACGTGCCTCCTCTCAGTCGTGCGCGCGCGTGCGTAATCATTCATTTAGGCCTGCGCACATAGACGCGCGCTCTCTTGCATCGCTCGCTCGTGTGCACGCGCGCACATCAAAAGTCAATCGATAATAGACGTGCGCGTATGTTCGCGTGCGAGCTAACTATCTTGTGCGCGCGCTTCCTGGAAAAATCGATGTATGCCTGAAACAAGCGCGTGCGGACGTGTAAGTGTGTGCGTACGTGTGCGTGCACGTTTGTGTGATTGGTCAATTGACTTCGCATTGATTGTTGTTTGCGCTAGCGCGCATGCCTTATCTGTGTGGTTGTACGACGTGTAGAACAACTTGGCAGCTGCGTTTTGTGTGCCCTCCTAATAATTATCGATTCATTCAGTCATTCATTCTCGCGTGCCAGTATGTACATACGTTGTGTAATTGTGTGTTGGGTTTTTTAAAAGATCACAGCGTGCACGCGCAATAGATTGGTGATTCACAAGGCGCCCTCAATCTAACCTAATCCTGCGGTTGGACCCTCGCGTGGTTATTATTGATCTGTTAGGTCATCGTGCCGGTTAGTCCGACTTACTGCTTCTATTTCAGCCGTGAACTCAAGCCGGTTCAAATATCGATCGTTTGAGTAGGGTATGCTTGTTCTTTGTGTTGAGGGATAAAGTTGTAAGTTCCCACTTCAGGTATACATCGTTAAGCGAGAAACTTCCATCGGTCTAAAAGTGCTCACAGTTCGGTCGATAGGGGGATCAATATTTGAGCTGCTCTCCACTCCCCACTCCTCAAGCGAAGGAAGTTAATGGTTTTACGGGCTTTTTAAAATTTGTGACTAGACAGGCCATGAAGGTGTAGTGGATTTTACTACTGAAAACTGAAAGTTATGAAAATCTGTGCTTTGGTTTAATTTCCGGTGAGGAGATAATCAATATTTTCACTCTCAGGATAGGTCTCCACCTAGTTGCTTCTCCTCGTCTTTGTAAAATTGCTTTGATCTTTTCTGATAAATGCAATAAAGGTGAGGACGAGTTTAGTGCTTTTAATGCATGTTGAATTAATTAGACGTAGATTTGAGTTGTAACCTTTCGACCTCTTATTTGTCGTGCCCTGTGACCGTCTACTTATTTTATTTCAGTAAAGGGTGATTTACTCTTGTGATTCCATTTCCTCTCGTTGAGGTGCCGGAATTTTGCCTCCTTACACGGGTGGCATGGATGCCCTTTTTGGTGAATTGACTCAAATTCGAATGCTTTTTACCAGGATTAGTCCGAAATTCCGTCACTTAACTAATTTCCAATTCCTGCATCATCCTTGGAGCACATAAGCCGACCGTGGTTTGGTTGATATTGTCGCGACTCCTCCAATCGGTTATGGTCGCTAAACCAATAAGAGGAATCTCAACGACACTTGTGGATCGTCATAATTGAGGGCGGCCATTTACTCTGTTCTGATTTGCGGATGAGGGTGAGGCGAATGTGGGTAGGCTATTTAGGCAATCAATAAAGTCCAGCCCTCCTCCGCTCACCTATGCGTATCGTGACTAGATCAGGTCATTAACTCGCCATCAAGGGCTTAGAAACTGAAGGTGGCTGTCCGCGCGTTGTCGGTTGGCCAATTTTGTCTTTGGCATTAGAACCTTTAAGGTTTCTGTGATTGGCGTACCTTTAGCCGTGATTTGTGTAACCATTCTGGAATGCATTTTCCACCATCAGAAGTTGACTTAGTAAAGAAGCGATCGGTGTACTTCAAGTACGAAACCTGTTATCTTCTGAATTTTGCCCTTTCAATTGGAAGCTCTGTGTAGCCGAACTCCTAGTTTACTTGCATCTTGAATTCAATTAACTCCCAGCGATGTGAAACTTTTTCGGAACCTTTGTGTGTCAACTTCTGTTCTCCCTGAAACCTTCAAATCAAACCATTTTTGTCCCCTGATTTTTAACTTTTTTTTTGAAAAATCAGGCTAAAACAGCCTCACTAACGAAGTTGAAATTGATTGTTCCTATGTGTCGAAACCTATTGGCCCGCTTTTTTCGAGATGCGGATGATGCTTTGTTTAACTTTTTGAAGTCGGCAGTCGCTAAATGTAGGTCCCTTCTCAGTGGTCGGAGCAAGCTAGTCGAATGGCTCAAAGTTGCATTCTATACCACTGAAAAGGGCGGGCTAGTGCTGGCCGATCTCTTGAATTTCCTCTTGTCAACATATAGGTAGGCTGTTGTCCTCCCTCACTTTCTGAAGCAATTGAATTTTCGTCGTTTATGGATTGGCAGGACTTTGAGGGTCGTAGATCGATAAACGGTTAAGAGCTACACTTTGTTTCGAAATCGGTGGTAGATTCCCTGAAATCAAGGTGCATTTGAGCATCGTCGATTTTATGTACCGAATTTTACTCTAGCAATTCACTCTCTTCATCAGATATAGTCGTTGTAAGCTGCCTCAGGTAACGGTAGCCGGCGCCGGTCATCGATTTTTCCGATCTTTTCAGCGCTGAAATTTCATTGGTCGGAGGCTTTGGTTTGACCTCGCTGGACAGCTCGGCCGAATTAAAGCTACTTCTATACATTTCCTCCTATCAACGAATTTCTCAACCACCAATCGCTTTGTCGCGTTGATTGGGTGTCAGTGTAGAGCCTTCATTTGTGTAATTGTTTTTAATTCAACTAGCGACTGGTTCAGGTCGATTCTTCCTGTGTTTTGGCCAATCAAAGTTGTCTCGGACAGCAGCCTTTTTACTGCATGAGAATGCATTGGACTCAAATCATCAAGATTTGGTCACGCTGAATACCTGCTACGTAATCGTGGACTACTCTAGCTCCTCGACAGGTGGGTGGCATTGATTAGAAAACCGGGTAGGAATTAATACTGGATTTGGTCTACCTAAAAATAACCCCTTTTTAAGGGGCTCTGTGACGGACAAGTTCTCGCTAATTGTTGTCAGCAGGGGGTTGAGTCTCATTGGTGGTGAATCGAGTTCAGATAGTTCTTTCCTGGATCACCGACTCTTTATGCCAATGTTACTCCTCAACGCCGTTTTTTTGAAGTACGATCGCCTTTAGTGACTGCCAAAGTTTGCGGAAGGTCCCATGGCCGTAGTACCATTATCTTTCAGGTATCTCCCGGACCCAATCCCTCCTCTCCATTAAATGTTTTCTACTTTTTTTGATTTGCCGTAGTCTATTGGCTGCTCATCCCAGCTAAATGGTTTTTGCAACCCTGAGAATCCTCCTCACCTTATGAGGGAGGCCCTTGTCCGCCTTAGCTTGGTGTTCGCTCTAGTTTTAAGACTTCGCTGTCGAATCAAAATTGGAGGTGGCCAATCACCGAACGAGTCGTTGGCAGGTGTGCACGTGCTTTGTAGGCCAGGTCGTATGACTAATTCACTCATTCACACGCACAAACAAGCACACACGCGCACTCCCTTCGCGTGGAAAGTGAAAGATGGACGGTGAAGATGCACAATGACTGTCTGTGTTTCACTAAGGGGTGAAGTCTGGCGTTTATTGTTTTCAACCCATGCGCCTGGTGGCTGAGGCTTGTCGTTTGGTAGTTTCGAGGACGGGGAGTTCCTGATAGCATTTCTTTTCAGAATACGGTCTAAAGGGCTCGAGGTAGCCTTGAAGCTGCTTTGCTGATAATTGACTGATTTGAGTGGAGATTCAGAGGGAAGCGTTTTATGGGAATTTTTTGAAGCACTAAATCTACCTTTTGGTGGCATTCTTTGGGTCTCGCCTCCAAAAATTGTCGTTTTCAGTGGTCTCATAGCACTCAATCGAATTCATTATTTCAAAGTGTAAGATTTCCTGAATTACTGCTCTTTTAAATGATAAATTCCCTGTGACGGTAATGGAGTTTGGGTTTCTGCCCATCTAGTCAGTGAATGACATCTTAAGTGTCTTTGATTTGTGGAATTTCTTCGGTACGTTTGTACTCTCCACTTCACATAATCTCCTTAACAGTCTAGGTCTGTGCCGAAACGCAGACCCCAGTAAACATGCTTTACTCACAACAGAAGGCCTGAACACAATGTGGGTTTTTCGCTCTCTGTTTTTTGTTTTGCCATCTCCGAAAAACCCAACGGGGACTTACTCCACCTGTATGTGCTTCGCCTTTGTTTTTCAATCCCAGGATTGTCCTATCTGTCCGTCGTGCACGAAAACATCGTGGACCTTCATTCCTCTTTTCGCCAAAATTTTAAGTGCAAACGGTTACCCTGGTAATAGCTTCTATCAGGGGGTGGAAATTTTTTCCTCAAGCTTGAATGCATGATCACAGTTTAATTTTGCTTCTTCGAAGTTGGTTGAATCTCTAATGTCCCCTAAGCAAAGAATTTGAAAGGTCTGCACACTTATTTCGAGATATGTCCCTAATACAGTATTTCTTCAACCAATTTTCTTGTTCTAGTGAAAAAAAAACCTTTCTTGATATCATTTCCACAACTGATGAAGTCTAGCGCCTCTGTTAAACTCGATTGACACGATCCATCGCCGATTCCCATCGGGGGTAATTGCTCTCACTCGATTGCAGCACTGGATTCTCTGACCTCCCATTTTCCCTCTATCGCCATTTCATGGAGTCGATTGCTGTATACTGGGAGGAGTCGTCCCTTCGGTTTCAAATGCACCCATTATAGTCATTGATCGGTTGCGCACTTATTGGTTCACGTGGTTGACAAGTGATCAAACGACTAGTCGATCTATGTCTCTAATCCAGCTGATCTTTTCTTGACGGCTCCCTTTACAAATGAACTTTGTGCGTGATGCGATATGGCCTATCGACGCCACTCTAGTAGATTTCTTGCGCGATCTTTTGTTCTACCGACTGTTTACAGTCCAAGTCATGGTGGGTCATTGTAATTATGCCATTTCCATGCTTGACCTTCGTTCGGGTGTGCGTCTCCTAAAATTTCACTGTATTTAATGCAAATCTCGTGCATCCCCATCATGTGAATCCTATTTCGTGTAGGCACGTTTTCACCAAAATCTTCCATGTCCTTTATTTGATTTGGCTCGATCGAATAGCTTCTAACCAATGCACTCGTCATCCAGTCGGTAACGATTACGCACTTGTTCCCGACGCGTTGGTTCGCATTACTGTCAAGCGACTATTGGTGCCAATTTCTCCCCTTCGACGTGCCAACCAGACCGGTCTCCTTTCCCTTTTCCTTGTAGACGTTCCAAATTTCGAGGCTGTAATGCTCAGAAGCGAGGAGACGAAATCCACGGTGACAAGTGTCGATGTCAAGGTGACGCCAACGACGACGGCTATTAGCGGTGGACCCGTCGCAGCCACCACGGTAACATCGGCCGGTCAGCTGGCGCCAATTCAGCAACAGCCTTCCGGTCAGCCACGACGAGTTCGTGACGAGCTGGATCCCGCACCCCATCATACGGCGGCAGATATTCGAGTGTTGGAAATACTCAAACGAATCCGCGACTCCGGTAGTGTTGGTGACGATGATCTTGACAGTAAGTCAGTTGGTCATTTGGCTTGTTTGAATGATGACTTTTAAAGGTGTCTACCATGATCCGCAATTCAGGTATGTTAGTCCCCTTGGGCGGAGGGGCAATGTCCATCGTTGTAGCGCTTGGGTTATTTCCGCAGCTACATCAAACCGTAAATTATCTTAATGTTAGGTCGGCGGTCAAGAACCGCGCAGTTTTGGCTGTTTTTTTGCGTCCAATAAGGCCGAACTTCCTCAAAAACATCGCTTATTTTTAACAATAGGACTACGAGGGTAAGTATTGCTGTTGTCTCGTCGCCTTAGATGCTGTTTCCCAGCCTTTGGGAAAATTGAGAGCACACCTTCTAAAGACCGGACATGATCTTAATTTTTCTTTGGATAATCGGGGCAAGGGTAAGTGGCTTTCGGTGCTTCGGCTGCAAACGTTCAGAGGGAAAGCACTAAATATGTCCAAATGGCTTGGCCGTAACGCCACCGAAGCTTCTGAGTCGCAGGTGGTGATAAGTGAGACGACTTTTAGTCCAAAACGTTTGGAATCCTCTCCAAGAGATATGTCCTTTTCTATTTTTTATTGCTGAGGTTGATGCGGCATCTGAGTGGACACCCATGTTTTTAGTAATACTCCTGCTAAAATGAACCTTTTTTCTATTCTTTTACCTGGAATAATCAAGATTTTTTGGATAGCGTTCATGTTCTATTCTAGACATTTGGATACCAGAAGTCCCTGCTGTTTTAGCCCTTGGATCGCACTTGAGACTTCCCAATCTGCGAGTAATATAGTTAAAAAAACGTAATTCGTTGATCCTGTGACGTTCCAAACCGAGGTTCCATGGGAAGCGCTTTCCTTGTGCATTTATTTGGTCAGCTGATTTGGTCTGCTTTTTCCATTGTCTTCGGATGTCTATGGAAAGCGTTGAGCGTTCTGCGGAGAGAGGGTCGCAGATGAAGTGTTTGCTTCGATCCAAGCTTGCAGGGCGTTGGAATTTTGGAGGAGAAGCTGAGCAGGTACCATCATTGTAGTGGCACTAATACCGTCGCTTAGTTGTTGATTCTCCTTCTTAAAATGTTGAATTTTTTAAAGGAGTTCAGATAAGGTGCTTTTTACACGATGTCTTTCCGCAGTTGGGGAATGTGGGGATGTTGTTAGTATTCTTTCATGATTGCCGTTTGGTGATTGGATTACCGCTGAGGTTTCTTGTAAATAGTCGAATTTTGTAAACAGCCGTAGAGTTGTAGTTGTTGGCACCTTGCCAGCGCAGAGGTATACACAATCGGCGAGGGAGCTGTAGCACGGCAGGTTCGAAGCTGTCTTCTACCTTTTTCTATTTCCTCCATTTTAAATCGGACTGCGCCCAGTCTCACTTGAAATGTACCTCAGCTCCTTGGTCAAATCAGGTAGTGCTTACATTTAAGTATCCTACGCAAATGTGCTGATTTGGCGATTTTTGGAATCCTTCACTAGGTTCATCTCTGGGAGTCATAATCACTAAAACCTAAAGATCATCAAACAGTTTGTCTATGGTCGTCCTAGTGGTCGACATTTGTTTCTCCTACTTAAGGAATGTTGCAAATCCGCCCGTCTTTGAACTGTCAACGTCGCTACGCAACCATCAATTGATCGTCAGCTGACAACTGCAATATGTGCTAGATTTATCTGTGATTTGTTTTTTTTCCCAAAAGTCGTCTCATCATACCTTAAATGCTCATTTCTTATGATGGAACACCGTGTTGTTGGTGCCCAGCGCCGAATGTATCATCAGGGCTGGAAGCGCGAGCTTTTAAAAAGATCTGAAAGATTTGATCAGCACTCATGCTTGCTCGCCCTACGGAAGAGTACCATACTAGTCTCTATCAAGGTCCTATCAGTACCGCTTTATTCTTTCCCAATTACCTATACTGAAGTGGTTCTTGCTGTTCATGCCAATGTCGCCAATTTTTTTCATCAAAGCGGATCGAGGCCTCGGTAGCATCTTGTCAAAACCGCCTTTTTCCGGCGCATCTCAAGAGCTAGCTCAAGCGACTTGAGAATGTGGTGAACAGCCTATTTCCGAATTAGTTGTGCCAGATTAGTCGACAGTACTTTTGCACGCAGCGTACTTTCGCAAACCTGCCGATCGATCCACCTTTCGTCCGGTTTGTTGAATCGTAGCGGATATGACTGACGGGAGGAAAAAAGGGTATTCAAGAGTATATCCGCAACCACGGTGCAGATTTGATGCTTTTTAGGTTCTATTTTTTTTAACCTCGTACTCACTCATTCATCCGGGATTCCGAACGATGTGACTGGCCAGACGTGGTCTCATTTCCACCTTCTGATTGGTTCTTTTGTTCATCCAATCTCAGGTGACTGCCGTGTTTTGGTGCTTTGGTCACATGGCATGCTGTGTCGTCTGTTTTCAAATGTATCATTTCAAAGTGGAATTTTGCCAACGTCACGAGTAGGGCGTGACCTTCTGAAGCCCTAAAGTGGATGCTGGAGCCTCTTTCGGAATAACTGCAGTTGAAATGGTCACTTCGGTGGTCCAAATGTTTGTTCCGTTATTACGGCATCGGCGCTTCCGGAGTGTGGTGACCGGTGTTACCTCCAGGATCCTGAACTTGAGCCTGCTACTTGAAGTGGTGTTGCATTAACGCTGTCACCTTTGTCTCGCCGCAAATCACCTTAACTCCCCTTATTGCTCACAGTTGCCCTTAATTCTTCTGTCGCAGTTTTGGCTCAGGTTTTTCTCTCACTCTACATTTGGCTTGTTTTTATTTTTTGGGGGAAGAGTGGGGGTTGGAATCGCTTTCTTCAGGCAGTTAACCATCGTAATGAAGTACAATTGGTCAAGGAATCGGTCGTTATTTTATTACCTGAATTGGTTCACTAAATGTTACTTTTCAGAGGCGATGTGTGTGTGGGTGTCTGTTTATCTACCGACAGTAGTCACATTTGGATCACTTGGCATCACAAGGGTTTCCAAAGTGCCCAATGTGCAAGCTCTCTTCCACTTTTTTTTATTGATGGTGAATTGGGCAAAAAAGTTCAACCCGCAGAGAATTTGTTACTTTCTTGCCATCTAATGGCCCTTTGACCCACCTGGTTAGGCGCCTTTGTGGCGTATTCTTACGGACTCCTTTCTCAACTGCAAGCCTTGTTTTTACATCGCCTAGGTAGACCTCGCGACCTTTCCGTTAAAAAGGGGGCAAATGAAGCAACCTCACCAAGAAGGTTAATGATATCTTCTCAAGGAGTTGCAGGGACTGCCTCCCATTTTTCCCCACAGAATGAATTGCCTCAAATCTCATCGCCACCTTGTACAGAGGAGGTCTGAGGGGTGAAAGTAAACGCCATCCCCCTCCCCCCTTCTTTACCCCATGTGCCATGGCGCGCTTGATTAAAATCTCTCGGCCCATTCTACTTTTCATCATGTCATCTCAAGGAGAGGTCTTCTGTCGTTAAATTGTGACGTGGTCGATGCGATTAAGGAGAAACAGGCCAACTTCAAGTCCTTCCAAATCGACTCTGTTTTAAGGCCACGTCGTCAGTAGGCCTGGACTTCTGAGTCTTGTACTTTTGTTCGATCTCGTGCAATCCATCACATTGCATCTGCAAGCATCTGCTTGTGCGTCTTTTACTTACTTTGAAATAGTTTTTTTTTCGTCCAATAATTTCAGTTACAGGTGCGGCTCGACCTTCTTATGATCACATTATCCGTCTTAAAAAGTGCCTTTTTAAAAAGCCATTTCAAGTTAGATATGCTCTGGAGTGTTTTTCTCTGGCATAGCGATTATTAAGCTTTCAAACCTCTTGGTTTATCCCAGCTAAGGGGAGGTAATTGCTGAGGAGCCTGAGGGTTGGGATTGTAGGGTGGTTTAACAACTTGGATAAGTCAATCACCTTGAAACTCTGCCGTTTGCAGTACATAGCAAAACTTCCTTTCTGGCCTCTTTGCCTGACGGAAAATGGGTACGAATGAAGCGTTCAGAGAACGGAGCATCTCCAGATGCTGTCAGGTAAATCAGTATTTTGCTTTTCGTAGGAAGTTCTGTTTTTTTTTTTTCTTAATCTGTCGGGTTCCATTGGATTCAGTCCTCTTCCATGGGAAATGGACAAAAGCCTAGCTAATGCTAGTTGTTATTTGTGACATGCTTAGCTTGGGGGAGGATTTTTCATCCCCTTAAATTTCATTGCGGTCAAATGTTTGTGCTGCTTCTTCGTCAACTTTCATTGTTCAGGTCCTCAAAGGTCATCCAAAAGTCCATGCCTTTACGGGGGAGGGGGGCGGGGTTGATGGCTGGTAAACAGTGGAATTTTTAATCGGCTATGCCTCCTCCTTTTGGTTGGAAGGGTGTAGTTTACGTGTTTAAGATGAAATAATCAAATCGTGGATGCTATCAGGGAGGGGTAACGTGTTGGAAGTCAAACTTTAATAACGGTACCTCTTGACTAGCTGCTACAACTGAGTTCTGGACCATCTCAACTTCGAAGGCAATGTTTGGCTCCTCTGTTCGTAGCGTTTGCTTTTACCGTTGGTTTTTAAGGACCTACGTGCCTAACTTATTATTGGCCAGGGATGGGGAAGGTAGCTATTCCGTTGGCTCATCCTCTCATAGTGTGTTTGGGCCTACTTCCTTGATCTTGACGCACCTGACCACTCGGGTAGGCCAATTTCCCGATTGACCTTTGTGTGTTCGCTGCCGTTACATCTTTAGGGCAAAATTTCGGGAAAGCAGGGAATGCATTAACGCCTGGATTATATTATTTTTTTCCTCTGAACGGGGTCTTCTGGATTCTTCTGTTTAAAAATCCTTATTCCTGGTTTGACTATGCCCTTTCGTTATCTTGGTCATCCGAAGGTTCTTCGAGTATAAAACCACAAAGCCTTGCTACTGAACTGATTAATCAGTAGAAACGTTTGATTTAATGGCATTGCAAGCCAAATGGGAAGCGAGTGGATGTTTTAAAGATTACTTTTTTTTTATTTTTAATTTCAGTTCCTCCGCCCAAACGGAAACCTGGACGCACGAGAATGGGTGAGCTCTTCCTGCTTCCTCTTTAAAAGACTGTTTCCTTCTAGTCAATTCCTTTGGTGGTTGTATCTACTGTGATATCTTATGCGCATGGGCCGTGAGAGGGGGTTGGATCTACTTATTTTAACCTCCAGATCTTATGGAGGAAGCGGCTAAAAGTTAGCCCAATATGCGCCTTAATGTGATGGGTGCGTTCTGGAAGCATGTTACTGGAATCTTCGTGTTTAAATCACTCTAAGTCGACGTAAAAAGGACGAGATCGCTCACAAACCTCTGATGTCAATCGTACGATGTTACGAGTCACTTTGTAAGAGCTCTTTTTCTACAAAGACAAGATTTTTGTACTATTATTTATGCTTATACAAAATTCTACCCACTCAAAGTATCTCCGCCCCTTTTTGCATCACTGGTCGGGTTCTTTCTGTTTCTGTACTCTTAGCATCTGAACATCTGTCCAATCGTGTCGTTGATTTTTAACACTCCTAATTTTACATTTTAAAGTCTAGTTTGCTTAAGTTTACTCCTCAAAAGGCTGACCCAACGCTGCTTAATGTGTTTATTTTAATTAGTCTCTCCAAAAGGTCGGTTGTCTTGTTTCCTCTAACTCTGAAGTTTATGTGGAAATGTTGTTAAGTCTTGTTCAAATAAAAACAGCAGAATACCCAATTTCTACGCATGGAGTTGCTATTGACCTTTAACCGATTGTCCGACATATGTGCTATGATCTTGGCAGTTTGACCTCGTCTGCACGACATCTGCAGCTCTATTCAGACCGAATCATGGGTCCTCGATCCTAAACCGCTGAAGAATAGGCTTTGTCAATCAAGCAAGTATACCCATAGGCTACTAAAGCAATGCGATGCATAGAGTCCGAGTCACTACCTGAGACTGTTATTTGACATACCAGTGTAGAGGCATTGGTAGACGGTAAGGAAATTATGCTGGAATGCATCGCTGGACGGTGTTCTGCAGTGAGTGCGTTTTATTCCCCAATCACATTTTCCCGAGACGTTTACTTACAAGTCAGGGCAAATCAGCAAAATACACAACACAAGTCAACGTTACATAGCTTTATAGCTCAATTTTTGCTTTAATGTCATTCTTCAGTCCTTTGCCTACTTTGCTCTCAGCTTTAGCAGCGAGGGGAGGTATTGGGTATGCCTGTCATACTGTCACACTCAATTTTTCCGCGGATATTTTAAAATCATTTAGGTCCAGTCTCGTTTCATTGCTTGTCATAATTCTCGAGCTTGCCGTCATCAATGTTGTTCTGGAAGTGAGATAACCACGGTCAATGGAGGATCAGTAAAAGTAGTTACATAGAACGGGTTTCTGTCATCATCGTAGCAGCCCATCCGCAAGGTCCCGAAACATCCACTTAGTGCCCTAGTTACTGCTGGTTTCGCAGGCAGTGGGTATCAGACGATGTAGGAAGTTGGAGGTCGCTGCCAGATTGTCATTTGAGCAGCATGGGTCAATGTCACGAGGTTGTTTAAATGGCTGTAAGTGGTTGATCACTGCAGAGGTATGGTATTGACCGTTTCAGAGCGTCCCACGTTCACACGGCAATCGCCAGCGCCGGTGCTACCACAACCTCAGGCAACAACAATAGCAACCACAACCTCCGCTACAACGACAATCGCCCTTGATTCCTTCAAAGTGCCCCTTTCCAGCCGCCTGGACAGTATCCGTCCAAGAACTACCACGGCAACTGCCATTCCCAGCCAGCTGAAAAATGGAACTCCCACTCCTCCCCCGGCTATTGTGCTCGCGGCCACAAATGGAACTGCTGTTCCTGTGAACGCAGGTCTAGTTGCTACCGCTGCTGCTGGTGGTAGTGTTACGGCTCCGGCGGCAGTAGCAGTGATTCAGCAGAAACAGCCGGCGACAACGATGGGAACGAGAACGAATCAGCAGGCGCCTCAGCAGATTGGCCTAGAGTTGATTCTTCCTAACGGATTAAGAATACCAGTCTCTGCTACTTGTGGTGAGTGTTAAAAGAGCTGTTTATTAACTCAGCCGTGAATTTTGTCTATTTCCTTGCTAGTGACCCACTCATTTTTGCATTCGACCACCGATTCTGCTTCCCCATTTGTTCCTAAACCATTCAAGAGATTACTTATTTCATAATTTGGGTCATTGTAGTGCTCCCATTTGTTCCTCTAATCCACTCGACATTATTTTATCAACTTTCCCCCAACTGGGCATTCCTCTATTTGTTTAACTGGCTAGTTGGTCCATCCCAACACACTTGTGGATCCGTTTCTCCAATTCCAACAGCCGTTTCTCAAATCCCTTATCTTCGTTGTTGTTCACCTTGCTAATTAGCTTTCTGGTGAGGTCCACCTCCTATTCTGCAGACTCATCTATGCTTCCAACCATCTGAAAGCAGATATTGGAGAGGTCTTTTTATTGCCTTTCTAGCCAAGCCGGTTATGTCCCTATTCTGTTCTCCCTCCAGGTGTTTTGCTTACCGACTGCTCATGTATTCAACTAAATGCTTCATCTCTTGGTTGAGGGGTTTTCCTTGATTTTAAAAAGTTTTCCTACTGTTTTAGCCAAGTCCGACGCACAAATTCAACCGACTACAACAACGATAACAGTGGCATCCACTGGAGGAATGCCGGTAACAGCAGCGGTGAATAAGTTGTCACCGACAGCAACACCAACAGCGGTGACACGGTCATCAACAACAACAACGAGTGCCTCGCAACAGATCTGCTCCTGCAGCCGATCAAAGTGCCTGAAGCTCTATTGCGAGTGTTTTGCGGCCGGGAGGGCCTGTGGGGACAGTTGCAATTGTCGGCACTGTTATAACAACCTCGCTGACGACATCTCAAAGCAGACTCGTGATGTCGCTATGCGAACGGCGCTTTCACGTAATCCCCTCGCCTTTAAGCCCAAAATCGGTGAGTCTTTCATTCACTTCACCTTCCTCTCTCTGAGACTGTCTGATTGCAAACACTTGTCTCAATTAATCCTCCCACCATTCCGATCGCCCATTCCTTTATCCATCCTTCGGCCACTCACCATCAAACGGTTCATTGATGATTTCAACCATTCCTAGTTCCTTCTTTCCCGAGTCCATTCAAACATTTCATCCATCCCCCATTCAAGACCTCCAAATCTGTTCAGCTTTTCATCCTTCCGTTCGATCATTTGTTCATTCATCGGTTCCCTGATCAATCTGTTTTTCGATGCATTCATCCATGCATCGCCTCTTGGAAAGTGTGCCTGCTCATCCCCTCCTCCAGCTATTAATCTATCCAGAATCCATTCCAGCATCTGTGCATCCACATGTTCACCCTTGGTGATTGTCGCAGGCCGCGGTGCTACTTATTAGCGAATAAGTACTTCCTTTCGTCTTCTTCACACAGAAATCTCGGGAAAACACGTGTTGGGCTGTCGGTGCAAAAGGTCGCACTGTTTGAAGGGCTACTGCGAATGCTACCTTGTGAGTTGCCTTTCTTTCTTCTTGCTCTTTGTGCAGTCAAGTGAGCGTTTGAGGCAGTGAGGCCTTGGTGGATTTCTGCAGCATGCTCTTTCTACAGTTTCCTGATTATGGTGAATATTTTTTGGGTAAAAAAATATATTTTATCGATCAGACTCTGGTGGCTTTGATTAAAACCGCATCTGAACTCTTCCGACTTCTCTATGCTTTAGTGCTGTGGGTTTTAAGTGCTCAGTATCAAAAATAAATACAAGTGAAATATTCGAGCCACTCAGGTATTTATTAGAAGGCATGAGAATTTATGGATAACCTCTATAATGGTGCAGTAACAAAGGCTGGGGGACTAGGAAATACAATGCGGTAGACGGGCGATGTCGATGGTTCAATAGAGGTTAGCATATCTGTTGTGCACTGATGTTTCTTCATCTAACGATTCGGTTTTGAAACTGAGCCTCCTCAAGTAGTGGCTGTCTCCGCGGAGCTAGCTGACTGTTGGGATGCGGTAGAGGAAGTGGTTTTAAGCTGATTGAGGTTTTGTGTTTTCTTTATCACAAGGCGAAAATTCCCTGTAATCAACGTTGTCGCTGTCTCGGCTGCTCCAACGAGGAGACGACGACGACGAACACCAACACCACAGCAACCACTACTACCACCACTAGTACCACCTCCGTCAATGCTGCTACAAATGCGACCAGCACAACCGCAGCTGGTGCGGAATCCATCAAAGAGGTGAGTGGTTGCAGAAAGTGGAATCCACTCATCCATTGACTCTCTGTCAATTCCTCCTTTTATCTCTCAGCCCGTCCTTCCACTTCGGGCTTATCAGCACCCTCCCACCTATCGATCTATCTAATCACCCACTCATCAAACCACTTGTCCAATCTCATATTGTCTGTTCATCTGACGGTGTATCCGTCCCCTTGTACTCTTTCTGTTCTCCCGCTCATCCATCCACAAAAATGTCGTCCTCTTACTGGGTTCAGTTCACCGTCCATTCGTTTACCTACTAACTCAGTCCTTCATCCCTCCATCTCTGATCCTTTCGTATATTTGCTTCTGATCAGTTTTCCTTTCAATCGTTAATTTATTTCTTCCATCTATCGTCCATGTGTTCCTCTATGAACAAATTCGGTCCCCCCACTTCGCCTATCCAGAAGCTGATTTCTCCGTTAATCACATCAGCCACCTTGTTCATTCACCAATATGCCTTCGATCCATATCTCAGTGTCTACGACCGCCTGATTGTCAAACTGATCCTCGGTTTGATAAATTATTTCTCCATTCGTCTACCTAAGTCTCGTTTTATCCAACCCGCAAGACCCAGATGTCCTGGCTTGCCACCCTGGCGACCCGGCAACAGGTTGCTGCTGCTGCCGCAGCGGCCGCCGCTGGTGCTGGCTCCACAACGACCCCGATTGGCATTGTTGCCGCTGGTGCTACTACTACCACTACTTCCGCCACTGCCACCATCACTACAACTCCCTCCATCGCTGCCACTGTCACCGCTGTCACTGCGACTCCACGCACCATCACATTGAATGTGCCCATCAAGGCGCTGACCGCGGCAAGTGAGACAGGCAGGTGAGTCTTTGACCTGGTGGGCACTGGGGTCATCTCTTAATGACAAACGTATGCACTCATCTGTGTAGCGACCCTTTTTACTCCAACGATTTGGGATGGTGACGTCTTGGAAGCTTACTGTGTCTGCCATCCGCCCTCCATGCGTATCCATTTCTAGAGCCCCCACCACTTTTCCTTCTATTTGATGCAGGTTTTGGGTAATCGTTTTATCCCCTCACTTTTAACAGCACTTCAAAGCTATAGTGCCTTTGAAGTTCATCTCGAGTGATATTTTCAGCGGTGATGAGGAGTGCCTCCCAGCTCCCCTCGTTGAAATCATTTGACTTGAGGAGGTAGTTTGGTCTGCTACTCCCCCCTCCACCTCTAAAAGCTACGCAGTTTTGAATGAGGAGTGTTTTGCAGCTTTTCACCGAGCAGACGAGCTAACTTGGCATCCGTACGGTTCAACCGCCTTTTGATGAGGGTTCCAAATGGCCGAAAAGTAGTGGAGACCATAAGGAGTGGTACCGCACCGTGTCACACATGAACACTTGTGTTTATCTGATAGAAGTCGGTGAAACAGAGGTGACAAATTGGATTCGTCCTTTTTAAGCCACTAAACGGGCTTCCCTCCAGTCCGCTGTCTTTTTGGAGCATTTTGCGGAGTTTGAAGGCATGCTCCCTGCTTCTTGTGGATTCAAATGTGCGCCTTTGTAGTAGACATAAACATTTCAGCACAGAAGTGGCTCACTCATCCGTTTTGTCAAATTCACCTCAATGCAATAGTGTACCAAACAGGTTTGTGCCAGGATTGTCTTTTGGTGGCCCTTTTCACCATCTGGAACACCTGGATAAGTAGTTACTTCTAACCCCCTTTTCATTCGCCCGTCCAAGCCCAATTTCTGTAAGCAATAAAGCATATATCCATTTTTCATCCAACGATCACCTGATGCGTTGTTTTTTGTTTAACCTTAGCGTGATCGCACACCCGGCGGGTTCCTCCACAGATCTCCCACCCCTTCTCCTCCATCAGTCCTACCTTGCGGCCGCTGCCGCTGCAGCAGCCGCGGCAGCAGCGGGAGGCGCAAATCAGAATCAACAGGATCTGCTCAAGTGCCTCAACAGTGTCTTGCCCGCGGTCCAGTCCCAGCCTCAATTGCAATCTCAGACTCCTCACTTTATCATTCCTGGGGTTGTGCAGACCTCAGTAACTGCCAGCAGGCCGGCTGATGCTTCTGGAACAGGAACAACGACATCGGCGACAGTAGCAGCACCTGTCTCGAAACTGTCTCCACCGTTGTCCATCGTGGTTAGTTTAATCATGTGAATTACCTAGAGCCATCTGGCGAGTCGGCAAGGGCTGGGGACCTAACAGAGGTGCTGAAGGTCAAATGTTGGGAAGCACAAAGCCCTCGTGTAGACGAGTTTGGTTCCACATAACAATAGCTTTCCTCAAGAACATCGAATGGGCTAAGCGGTGCACAGTAATTCTCTCAAGTCATGTTCTTTACTCACCACGCTTTTTACTTCGGCACTGCCTCTGTCTTGAAGATTTACCCTTGGATACTTGTAACCTTTGGAGGTATCAACCCTTCAGTTGGTAGTTGGAAGTCAATGTTTGTGAGTTGTCCCCTCTACGGGGATCTTGGAGTCGCCTCATTTTCAAACTGCGGCTGGGACAGTCGCCCAAAGGCGACTTAGTTTTGACAGCCCCTTCTCCTTTGAGTCTGTAGATTTAGCCATCCGCGACCGATGCTCTTTGTCAGCCAGCTGAAAGCTAGATTGCCCTCCTCTCGGAGCAGGTTGGCTGTCACTGTCGAAAATATGGTACACTGGTGTTCCCCAAGGCTTTTGAAGGCATGCAAGTCTGGTGGTAGGCTGAACATGGCGATAATTAACACGAACGTTATGCGAAGTGGTACTCACGGGGTTTGAGTGAAACCTATAGAACCCTTGCCTTTTAGACGAAAACAGAGAGGGTGGAAGAGGACGAGGTTAACAATGGTGCAACGACTTCATCTGGGGCATCTCCGACAAGGCCAAACGATGATAGCACTGATGATGACGATGACGACAGAAACGACGTCGGCATTGGTGACGGGGATGATATGATCGAAGAGGACAACTACAGCGGCTACACTGAGGAGGAGTTGGCCTTTATGCAACGTCTTCAACAGAATCGCAACACCACTGCAGCTCCTGTCACTGAAATTTCCCAGGTTGGTCCTTTTATGTGGCTCTGTGGTAGTTGATCGTCTCCTCTCCATCATTGCGTACGTTTTTGAACTACATAGATTTTTCCATCTGGATGGGTTATTCAAGTTTTTCATTCCTACCTTAAAGAGGAGGAATGAAAAAAAAATTACAAACTATAAGCACTTGCTACCATGGATCAGGAGCGTTCAGCGCCACGATCGACAGCATCTGTTCGTTTGAATGATTATGGGTCCAGAATGTGGCGGGGGGCATCGAGTCGTTGGTTGATTTGATTTCCTTGATCTGCATAAGAGGCTGTCTGCCTCACTATTCACGGTTTCGATGGAACCACATGGAAGTGTTTAAACTCGAGGTCCTCACCGCAGACGTTACTTTTGCTGACGTAGTTTTGAATCTGAACGGCTGGTACACGTAACCTTTACCTTGATCGGAATCATGCTGCATCGAAGAATTCAGCCGTTTTTACAGTTGGGCCGGCTCCTATTGCTGCTGGTGGACAAACCAATATCTGTGGAGAGGTTCATCTGAAGCATTGCCAAAACCCTGCAATATCCGTAGAATACTACCTACGGTTGACAAGTGAAGCTCTGTTACAATTTCGTGTGTCATCCTTTGCGTCCCTAGTTGCACTGGCTGTCACTGCAACAATTTTGAAGAAATTGTGTATAATCGAAGAATTTCGATAAAATTCCGCTGCCAGAAGGTTGAATCGCCAAATGATTCAAACAAGACAATCACACACTGCATTGGCTACCAGCGCTATATTCAGATGCCCCAATTTCCTTCATTGGGTGGCTTACATTCCTCGCCAACTCGGCATTCATTCATGACACACCCCCTCTCTCCATCAAGGTAATGAAGAAAGAGGACGTCTCAGTCGATAACGACGATGCAGTCGCTGTTACAGGGGCCGTCACGCGTGAATCACCTCAATCACTCGTCTCCGATAGGGGCGAAAGAGAGGTTTTACCACCGCCCCTTCATGAAAGCCTCTTCTCATCCTCCTCTTCCTCTTCTTCCTCCTCGTCAGCCGCTTACTACCCTGACAGTGTCAACACCTCCTCCGTCACCCCCCTGCTCCCCGGTGTGTCTTTAGTGCCACAGCAGTCGCAGCTGCAGGAACCGCGGTCTGGAAGCATCGATCCTTTGGGGCAGACAGTGCCGACTGGGTTAGAGGATAAGATTCCTGTGCCCTCTTACTCCGCGCCGCCGTCGTTGGGTTCTGGTTCTGAGGAGAGGCTGTTTGGGAGCCGGTATGTTGCTTCCTTTTGTTGAGACATTTAGGGACATTTTTTTTGACAAACTGAATACCTCGAAGGTTCATGGTATGAAATAGAGTTGGTTTGGTAATTGATTTGTTGCTCCGAGTGTTGATTGTGATGGTTCATTAGGTTTGCACTACATTTGCTCCGTGGGTGCAGGGAGGCGCCTCCTTTTATCTGATTGGTTGTTTTGGGGAAAGAGGTTGAGTAATCAGTGCTAATTTGACCGGTACGTGTGGATTTTTATGGCGTTGAGGTCGCATTTTGTTTACTTCACTGAGTTTGTCATCTCACCTCGGAGCAATTTCGGTGAAACTCCGAGGATTGATTGCAACAACAACAACACAACCTTTAACATCATCGTGCGGCACTTCTCCTTGTCTGTGAGCCTTTGCATCGTTGAATTTCCAAAAATTGCGTCGTCGAAAGCGCCTTAGGTGTCAGCACACGCCGATTGCTTTATTAACCTTGACTGACCTTATATTTGAGAGGTCAACATTGTTCCTCTTGCAGCTGCAGTGCGCTGGAGGTGCGTTTCATGCGTCGCAAGATCGATGAGCTGGAGACTCAGGTGAGCCAAATGACCCAACTTATCCGGACTCAGGGCGAGATGCTTACCAATCTCACTGAGATGCTGCAACGACAGCATCACCAACAGGCGTAGATGCAGCACCAGCTGACATGAAGGCAACTCGCATCCATTCATTCATCCTTCCATCTACTGCATCCATTCCTTCCCTCCTTCCTCTCCCTCCTCCCATGTACATAGCACCCGCGTCGCCTTTGTAAGGTGCGACGCGTGCCCCCTCCCTCCCAGTGAATGACCGACTTACTTACTGACCTCTTTGACAAACGATTGCTATCAACATCGTCGTCCATTATACATTACCATTACACAAATACACGCTCACACCTACCTATACGTGCATATTATAAATATTGTATTCTAATTCTTTATATACATAAATATCTATACAGACACATGGTACGAACAATAAAAAAACATGGCTTTACTACTCCGCCTTTTGCTTCACACGGTGGATGGGTGGAGGGGAGGAGACGGTGGTGGTGCCATTAGAGAGCAAGGAGAGGGGCAGAGGAATCTATGGCTAAAGCAGATGGGTGGATGGCACGACCTCCTTCCGCCCCCAGGATGGTGGCAGTGGGTGGAGTTGTACCTGGCAGGAGTTGCGGTTAAACGAGATTCCAAGTTGGGATTTGTAGGAATTGTTAGAGGTGAGGTAGTTGTCGAAGGTGCTGGCTGATTTTGAGTTGGTGGGATGCAATAATAACCCTCCGGAAGCGTCGTGAAACCGATGTTGCGGAATGGAGATCCGTGGCGTATGCAAGATTTTTTGACAAAATGTCGCATTATGCAGAGGAAGTTTTGGAATGGGAGGATGATTCGGTTCACCAGATGTATCTCCTTCCAGTCCGTACAGTTCCTATACGTGAAGGAGACGTGGCTTTTGTCGGTAGCTACAACCAGCAAATTTGCGATTTTGATGGGCGACTTCTAGTTTGTGCATTCCAGGACGACGGAGATGTGGTTAGAAGCGGTGGATAAATGCACTATACACGGAAGCTTCAAATGGTGACTGCATGGATGTGAATGTAGTTGTCTGTTCTGCGGACCAAGTTCACCCCGGTGCAAAAACCTGAAGAAGTACTGCACAGTACTTGCATCATTCAGATAGGCGCGTAATGTTCAAAAGCATTATCGCGTTGAAGTGCAGCTACTACTCAAACGTTGGATATCATGCTGGAGCCCAAGCAACTGCTACTGGCGAGGTCTATCTACCCGATGCGCCTCGACGGTTCTCAGGAATGACCTGATGCAGCACACCGTCTCATTCTCCACATCATCGTGAAACCTACTCGCTAGAAGATTCCCACTTTGGGATGGGGAGGTTGGTGAGAGTGCCTCATTTTCAACATCACCATCCATATCTCCTTTGCATTCCTCCCAGTGGTTATCCTCCTTTCTAGGCGTCGATTAGTCTTCAATCCCTTTCCAATGACCAGTAATAAACATCAAGTGACACCGCAACAAAAGTCGAATTGGAAGGTTGCATTTTCGAGCAAAATACTGGAATAACAGAAAGTTGTGAAGCGCTGTAGAAAGACATTACACCACAACTCACCACCATGGGAGGGTCGATGGAATGTCCATATCGTGAATAAAAATAAGCCGACACATATGAGTTTATGAATGGTGCATATCCCTGAAGAGTTGCTATAACTGAACAGGCTAGAATGTCTCTACACCGTCTTCCAAGCGAATCACGCGATGGAGATTAGCTATTGAACAGCCCCGTAGAATCCACTAATTCAATTTTAAAGTGCTTAATGATGAATTGTTTGCTAACCAGTTCATTTGATGGAAAAGGACGACTTCTGAATAGAAATAAAATCAACCATCCAGTGTTGAACTCACAGGAGGCTTGTACATTACGGAGGGTTTGAAGCGCACTGCCAGAAGACTGAATACCATAGCCTGTGCTAGTGAATGAAAATTTGGAGGAAGGGCAGTATCGCCCCACAATTCCATTGTAGGTTTTGCAAACAAAGGGGATGATGGAATATCGATGGCTGGAATCAGTAAGTTCCCGAAAAAAGGATTTCTAGTTTGGACTTGTTAGAACGAGGGAAGCTTATTCAACGAAAATGATTAGCTGCAAATATCGTCAGGCTAAAGTTGGATGTGGTAGTTAATAATGCAGAATTCTTGCAAGCTATTGCTTTGCCTTGGTCGATGAAAGACCTACCAAGAGCTTATAAAGAGTAGGTTCCGCGTGTCTTACTTTCGTGCCCTCCGAAATGGTATCAACAGGAATGTAAGAAAGCTGAACGTTTTTGAAGATCCGAGAGCTGCTGCTGCTGCTGCTGCCGGTATGTGTTTCGAAAGCTCGCAGACTGATGCAATCCATGTTTTGAAAGAGGACTCATTTTTGCCCTCAAAATGATTGAAGAGATGGTTGATTCAACCATGTACCAGAGAAATTCGTTCATGCTAGATAATCCTGGAGAGGTTGTCTATGCATCTGACAAGGAGCAATGGCAGTTGCGAGGCCTCTCACATCTCTCACATGACGGGAAGCACACACTAGTCAGTCACGAGACATACGAATTCTACCTCTCAGATGCTAATAGACGCTATTGTGACAACTGGGTGGCATTCAATATTTCTAGCAAAGGTGAGCAAGGAAAGAGCTCTGGTACCTCAAACAACATAGAGATGTAAACTGCTTCAGTGCATTTGCAGACCTTGGGTCAAATTGATTAAAAAAACGGTCTATTAGCGTGGAAACTAATTTGAAGCTTTCACAAAGTGCCACTATGATTAGTCGTGTTGTCTTTTTCGTGTCTTTATTACAAGTTTAAACCAAATTCTAGTTAGCTTTCAAATGACAAGTGGATGCGAGAACCGTTTATTTCCTCACAGACAATTTCGTCCGAAATAGGAGTAGCTACAGCTTCGTCTGTCAGTTTTCTGACATCTCAGACACTGACAGCAAAGAGTGGGAGCTAGTTACCTCTTCGGGGAGGCCGGATGTTGTTAGCTAGGGGTGTACACCTGCATAGAATTTTTCCAAGAGTGGGATAATTGAGCTGCCCTTAATCAAAAAGATCATTTCAGGGTGGAATGCCTAATTTCCTTCTCGTGGTGGCAAAGTACGCGGCTACACCAACTTCATCATGAAACAAAAATGCAACAGGTCCTGGAAATGGAATCTCCAAAAAACTTTTCTGCAACCAAAAAACACGTCGATGTTTCTTGGAACACAAAAATGTGTTCTACTGATGGCTAAGGCGATAGTCAGGCAATTGACAATGCGAGACAACTTGCAGAGAGGTTTTCCAGCTATTCCACACATAGATATGTAAGTCATTTGAAGCAGTTCTAAGGCCACATTTCTTGTTTCAGCCACATGATTAAAACGGAAAATTTTGATATTTGTCTCGTAATCCCTGATGGCTCATTTGACCGGATATGTTAGCATTTTACAGGGTTAAATTACTGCAAACAAATTCGCCAAAAAGTAGGGGTTAGGTGGTTTCCGCGTGGCAGGAAATCTCCCCCATCTGTGCTTTTTGTGGTTGGACGCTTAAAAGGCATTCATAATTTCCCATTCATGTGGAACTGTGAGGTACCGGTCAAATTCCTCACTCAACAGCAACTCAAATAGGAGGCATTGATGCATCAAAAAGCGACGTCTTTCAACCAATCGCATTGATGCAAAGCAACGTTTTTAATTAAATACTCAGACTTAATAGAGCCAACGACTAAGTAGATTAATGAATGTGCACCATATTTTAAGCTAAAATTTTGAAGAGTAGGGAGAAAAGAAGAGCGACTTGCATTTACACCTTGTGTAGGCAAAGAACACAACAACGACAATGGAAAGCTTCGTCTACGCGCCGAAGTTATGGTTTGGAAATGTTGCTTCATAAGACCCTCTTTCAGAAGTAGTAAGACTTACATCCAATATAGCCAAAAAACGGCTGAAGAGGGATAACAGAAACAGCAGCAGCAGTAGTGAACTAGATGCTAAACGGAAATTGCATTTAACAAATGAAAATTTGTTTACAAAGGTTGCATGTGTGTACAAACTTCTGAACTAACACTTCAAACTGTGCTTTCAAAAGGCACGTGGTTGACTCAGGTTATCCCAAGTCAACAAATAAAATTGCAAACATTTTTTTCCTATATTCCAAATGGAAATCGAACGCTTTTCTTCACTTGCCTTCAAATTTGACATTTTAATGGAAAAGGTTATTTGTGACTGCTATTAAGGCACCAGAATAAAGTGAAAAGTTGTGTCACATGTTTTAGCTTATCAAGCACGAATTGGTAATTTTTTTTTCAGTCACAAGTAGTCCTCAACTGGCTGTTACAAGTTTAAGGTAGCTGAATAGTTCTCTGTGGATTTATGGTAAGAAGTAAATAAATTTGGGAAGCTCCTTACAATGGCTTATGGACTAAAATAATCACCAATGACTCACATAATCATTTCCAGCCTTTTTTCACCTTAATGAAGATTTTATTTCTGGGAGCAATAAAATCAGCAGAAAATACACATGAATAGGGTAAGGCAATATCTCTACCTCCGCAATAACACAAATCGATCCATTAAATGTTAATAGGTTGAATAATTTGACTAATATTAACGTAGTATTTCCCTCTATTGGTCTTAAAAGCGCTAGAATAGGACGCCTTCCAACTATCAAACATTGTAGAACCAAACGATGGCGACTATGCCGACAGTCGATGTGTTTTCGCAGTTCGTAGAATATTAGTGGATTACAAATTTCGTGTGAAATCCAAATGGCAAAATTCCAGCCCAAATTTCCAAGTGTGGATAAAAGGAGCAGCCATTATGTGTCCAGGGTAGTCCTCAAATATTTCCTTACATCCTAGCCTCTATAAAACCAAAATATTAAAGTAGACGAAAAGCATAGAGAAGAGATGCGAAAATAAACGAATCTTTAACTGTAATCCAGACGAAGGAAAAAGTACGTTATACATGATCAGAGGAATTCTAAATAAATTAAATAGTTTCAAAAACTATTTAATCAATGAGTTACCTTTCGAATGCAGGGCACAGGCAGTGCGAAAATGAAGCTAAATCATTACCGAAATCCTTTGTCTCGAGGGGCAAGGATGAGTGATGCTTGACAGTTGAATGAACATTAATGCTAATGTATGGTCAGATCAAAAGGACAAAATTTCAAAGCCTCAAAGTTTTAACATTTTGGGTTATTATATTATTATAACATTGGTACATTTAATACCTCAAATTCAACTTACCCAATAAAACAAAAATTAGAACTATCCTTACCATCCTACTGTTCTAAAAATTCAAATTACACTAATAATTGTAGGACAAGGCTTTTCGCTCTGACTTTAAAGTTACGTAAACATGTAATTGTTGGACTTTCAGCAAGATTTAAACCACGGCAGATTTTTTATTAGTAAGACTCCAAAGTTTTAAAGCCAATTATTCGGTCACAAACTTCTATTAAAAAACTCAGACGATGAACTGAAGCTAAAGCTGAAACAATGACACAATTTAATGAAAAATCTCAGTAATAAGCAAGCTTCTTTTCAATTCCAGCCACTTCAAAAGGGGAATGGTGTGAGGGACCATCTTTAAACTGTTCAAATCTAAAAAGAACATTTTAATGAGACATGACTGACCATTAAATGCGAAAATTTAGCGTCCACAAAAGTCATTAGACTCACGCATTAGGAATACGGGGTGTCTTAAGCAGTCCAACGTCAGCAAACGGGTGGTATAAAGGATAGCTAATTAACATTCGTCGCACCTTTAGATGGTTGAGACGCATTCTAAAAGTTTTCTTTCCGCATAAAAAATCATACTTCTGGTTCAAATGATTTTGGATTTTCTTTCAACGACACCTAAGAGGAAATGTCTAACTTGACTAAATTTACCGCTGAATCGTTTTCGACTAAGATATCCTGCGGTGTCAACTCCCTAACAGAAACTTCTTGCAGATCAGATCCGCGAAAAATAACAAAATCATAGACTTGGGGATATATTTGGTCACCATTTGCTGAATTTATCACACGAACTAAAATAAACGAACTAAACAAAATACCTTTTGAAAGGGTGACTGTGTAATGCTTAGTATCGATTGCATGTAACTTTCCAACATAACCAAGGCCTGATTTTGAAACGACACTCAATATTTTATTTGAAAAACGACTTCCCATCGCTGGGTCACGGCAACCAATTAAATATTCGAAACCAGCGCAACCATCCCTTATTTTTGAGCCTCGTAACAAGAAAATTAAATTATATGCAGTTTTCAGAAAATGTAAGGGAAAAACTTGAAGTAGAACTAGACATCCCGACTGTCGCCTAGATAAATTCATTAGCAACTGAAATACATCCGCAATATAACGGCGCTTCATTAAATCGTCAAAACCATAAAATCTTAAAGAATTTGATGCATGATATTATAAGCGTTGAGCGAAACGGTGCTAAAATTCTGTGGTTCTTAGATGTTTTTTCATGTACTAATTCTCCCTCTACAGTTTCTCTGCCTTTTGAAATCATGAAAATATGTTCCATTCATATGTTCGTGCTTTGTGGTTTAATTTAGGCTCTATCTTACCGATTTGATGAAGTATATCATATTCGACATTTTAGTGCTTTATTTATACAGCCGTTTTTGCAAGGTCATGGATCAGCTGTTCTGGGATAAGCGTTCACTTTGACTACCAGTCAGAGCCGTTATCTCATCCGAATATGGGTAATTGCTTTAGGCGTCTTTACCGAAGATCTAATTCTTCGGAAAGTGTACACAGGCGCAACGGCCATCCTACTTCAACTCAACCACCAGCTTGGTATTTGGTAAGCCATTCTTATACCTTTTCTTTAAGCCTCAAGATTTTGTCGCTTCATTAATTGCTTTTACCTCAGATTATGTTCTTGAAAACTTTGTGTTGGTATTGTGTTCGTTTCGAAATGCACAGCTTTGACTCCTTCTAGGTCTGCAGTCATTTTGTCTGAATGATCCTGGTTGCCTTGTAACTACCGTAACTCGTAGACCTTTCGCGCTTTAAGCATACATTGGCATTTGAGCACCTGATTTCAAGTTCAAACAACTGTAAGTGAGGGCTTGTCCTTAGATAAACTGCCTAAGCAAAGCTCATTTATTCCGGCTGATCAATCCCATTACTTTAACAATAGAATTTCATTAGGTACCTCTTTTCTGTTCATCATATTTTGCAACGGAAATGAACTGATGGAGGAATCGTGCAGGTTATTTGCTAGAACGCATGCAAATGATGGCAGGTAGACCTGGATTTCAAATAACTATGCTTAAATTCTTACAGGAAAATGATCCAATTCTTCACCCAGCGCCCGGATTATCAGTTCCCTTCTCTCAACTCACTGAGGATCAACAAGTGACCATCGCAATGCGAATGGCATTGATTGCCACCTTACCCGCTTTCACTTACGCCGATGATGAGGATAATAAGCTGCCAGAGTGAGTCCTTGCTTAATTTTATAGTTTCTTATGCCTAGAACTTCAGTCAGCGTTCAGACAAACCTTGCTCCTGCTTAATTTGCATTTCCCACTGTGATAGTGGGTAAACTGTGTTCGAGTTTAACCACGACTTGTGCTTTTCTGGCTTTTTACTTCAAGCCGCGCTTTACTGCTCATTATCCTAAGGTTGTTTGGCGCCTTTGTTAAAATCCATAAATCTAATCATTTATCACGGTTCCTACAACGACCGGGCCACTAAACTTTTATTGCCTTTGTTCTGAATGAGCATTGCTCCTGCTCACCTGAATAAATATGAATGCCTTAGTGCGTGTGCGAGTGATGAAATAGGTCTAGATTATTTCGCTGTCAAATTTGGGCACTCCTTTTGAGGAAGTTAACGGACAAGGCTGTATTTTCTCTCAAGACTGTCTAGAACGAGGGGGATCAAGTATCCAACACCAATGAGGGGTTACCACTCACTTAGCCATAAAGGAAGTATTAATAATTCTTCTTCTCATTAGTAAAGATTCGCCGTAGTTGTTTCCCCTTTCAACTCATTCTTGTCTCCTAATCGACCGCATTAATGATTGTTAATGGGGGACTTAACGCTACTAGCAAACCGCTCGTTCACAATTGTTGCATTCACCATTTTTTGCAAACTACAAGCGTTCTTGCGTTAATTTGCCATTTACTGGTCGTCATGGCGATGAGAATTCAGCTGCGCCTTCCACCCAGAGGCTCCTGTTTAATTCGTGCCTTCCGTGCCTTTAATTTGCCCAACCTTGGCGATCTAACTGAGGGTTCGGTGGATTCATAGAAGCCTTTCCTGACTCATCAGTCGAGCTGTCCACCTCACTCGAACCATTAAATTTCACCTTGGCGACACTGCCAATTACTAGGTTGGTTTAGTCTAAACTATTTGGCGCTTAGTTTAAACTTGCGTGTTTATTGTACTTCCTAGTAAACATCCAACATAGGTTATTCTGGGCTTTTTTGTGCTTCAAACAAGTTGTTTCCTGTCACTCTTTCATTTGTTCGGTCAAAAACTCGATAATATGGACAAAGCGCTTAATTTTTTGGCTAATGAAGAGGCTTTTCTTGCTTTCGAGACGGCAGATTCGCTGAACACTTGTAAGACCTCAGGAAGTGCTGAACTGTGGTAGGGCGTCTTGTCGTGATTCCTTAATCATGTGAGCTATCATCCAGAGCTGAGAATGACTTCTCCTCAAGGCTAATTGGTTACATAATCATGTAATTAAGTGGTTTTTGAATCTGTAGTGAATCTTTCATTTGTGTGACGAGTCGAGAGAGCGAACAAGCACTGGCGACAAACAGTGCTTTGGTGTGTTTATTGTGTGTGTGTGTGTGTGAGGTGGAGCGGTGGAGGTGGAGGTCGCTTGAATCGAATGTCTTTTTCCGAACAAAGAGGTTTGTGGATGTACGTGTGTGTGCGTCGCGTTAGTGGTAGAATTTGCACCTCAACTTTCTCCTCCACATCCTGTATTCGCATCCTTCCGCATCTCTTCATCCTTCAAGGAGAATTCAATTTGCCATGCCTAAATGACTTATTCCGTTCCCTTCCCTCTCTGCTAGTCCGCGATCCTAGCTGACATCGTTCAGCACCACATGTCATTGGGTCAAACCTTTGTGACTTTGACTTTGACCTTTGTTCGGTGGCCAAGAGCGCGTCTCGTAGTGCTCCCTAACCATGGCAACGAATTATGCTGTTAGGGCTGGTGGTCAGGTAGTGTATAGGTGGCAGAAGGCTAAACTTTAGGGAGGGCGATTTAGTTGTAAAGTACTGCTGAAATCTGGACGCTCTTCTACGCCCAGTGTATCCTCTTATTATTGTTCTTAAGCAGGATTTTAGCCAGATTATGTTGCATTTGCTATGATGTAAGGGTGTGATTCTTTAGTTACTGTATTGACTTTGAGCAAGTATATTAGAGGGTCCAAAAAGTCAGCGATGCGAAAACTTACTGCGTGCCAAGGTCCGGAACACTGTCGCCACTCCCTGCGCTCACTAATGTTGTACGTGACTTGACTAATTGACATCTTTCAATTTCGGGGATCTATTAAGAAATCATTTGTCCTTCCTTTTAAATTGTTGGACGTTATGCCACAGTGTTTCGGTTGATCCTGGGGGTGGTCTTAAGGCAAATGGGTCGGCAAGTGGATTTGTTATAGGCGTGTAGAATGGCCTGTTGCACTGTCTTGAGGCCTGAATTGTGAAATGCTAAATGTGTACGCAATCAGCATCACCAGTTCTCCGCCACGCAGGCTCCAGTCTCCTGAGTGCTTTCTGCGATCGCCTTTCTGCCTCAACCATAACAGAGGGCAAGCCCAACCATGAGACGGAGAAACGAATCACACGAGCCTTTTCTATCACAATGAAGTAACCGTTGAAATAAACGAGAATGGCGCATCTCGTAGGTTTCAGTGGGTTCACGTGCTGTCGCGGCCTCCTTGCTAATTGCTTTCTATGCATCACTTGAGGCTCAACGCGTCTCCAGACACCCCTCTACCTTGTATGTCAGTCATGTTTTTATTTATCTGCCAGAAAAAGAATAGTTTATTTCGACTTATAATCCCTTGGGTATGTCTTGTAACCTGGAGATTGAGTTAATGCTTCTACATTTAAGGGAAAACATCAAACATCCCTCCCCCATCCGAGAGGTTTGGGTGCTTCCTCAAACAATCATTCCCTAGGACTCGAGGGTGTTAAAGCCGTCAAGAATGGGATCTGTTTGCATCCTCCATCACTTTCAGTCGATTCTATGATCCCACTGAATTGGAACTGCTGCCTACAGTCTTCATCAGTCCAACCTTTCGTAGTGACTTGATGTACTGTGGAGTTGGTTCAAACCATGATGGTAGTAAATTGGTTTACTTCACTTCCCCATCTCTCCCTTTCTCCTCCATCTTACAGATGCGTGATCTGTATGTGTGAATACGAGGTCGGTGATGAGCTGCGCAAGATGCCCATGTGTTCACACATCTTCCACCGTGCCTGCATTGATGACTGGCTGACACGTTCACTCACTTGTCCCACCTGCCAACAAGAGATCCGCGTGCCCTCTTCCACAATTCCTACCACTCCCACTGCCGTCGTTACCGCTGCCGTTGCTGCGGCCTCTACCGCTGCGGGGGACAGCGCCACTGGAAGTGCTGGAAGGGCAATCGCGGGTGGCAGAAGCCACTCATTCGGTTCTTCGACTACAGGTCTGAGGGAGGAGCCGCAGAGAATTAAGGATAGATCCAAGGTGCTTGTTTATTCTCTTGCTTAATCATTTTTTTAACGATCCACCCACCTAAGTAGTTGCAAAACGGTGCATTGGAGTGTTGTTGATGGGAGATTTCAATCAAAATTTGAATAGTCAAAGGCAATGCTTATAGATTAAGCATGGTACCTACGGCAAATTTGGACGCTTCTGGTCGCTGGAAGCTGAGTTATTTCAGTAGTATCAGTTGGAAATTCAAGGTGGATTCAGCACGTGGTGAAATATTATCGTAAACCAACTCCGGTAACTTTTTTCATCCTGGTCTCTTCCTCGATTTTCTTTTTTTCGTTTCGAATAACTTTTGAAGCTGTGAGTTGGAGTATTCAGATAGTTTTAGCAGGAGATTTCGAATAGGCTTGTGCACGATTAGATTATCGGTTGTACAGTGGTTCGCGTGTTGAAAGCATTTCTTAAACGAATTCTCTGGCTAGAATACTGCTTCAATATTAGTAAAAAGTGCAAATTTCCTCAGTCCCTACTGTCCCTTTTATCGGTCCAGTCGGGCAAAGTTTCTGAAAAGTATTTAAGTAGTATCAAGTCTAGCAATCAAGGAGATTTTCTCATTGGATTAAATGTTAGTCATATCGCCGTCATATTAGTAAAATTTTCCGTAGCAGTGATGTAGAACTAGAGGAAAGTCTGTTAACTATCCGACGCCCGCCTTTACACAGGGTACACAGGGTCCCTACGAGCTGCAAGCAATGTAAGGAGTTTTTTTACAATTTTTGATTAATTAAAATGTCATTTGTACCATAGTTTAGGTTATAAAAATTGTGCCAGAGGCTCTGCTATTCCACTTTCTAAGGCGTTTAAGATCGCTTTGATAGTCAATGTGTTAAAAATGAAGTGTCTGGTAGACTGCGGAAAGCCTCTCCAAATCGATCAATCTCAGTCAATCTGGGTTTGAAGGTGGAAATTGTCCAGTCCAAATAATGTACTCGACTTGGAATCGCATGCTTGCAGTTTCAATGCCTAGGCAGCATGATTATTCGTTGGGTCCCATGCCTAGGAAATTTCTGCATATTTCAGCCCACCAAAGTCTTGAGTATTTGTAATGTAGCTAATAAAATGTCCTCGACTGGGAAATCATTGACGCCCCTTCGAAAGAGTGGAAGACGGCTTGAATTGCACTAACTCATCAGTCACCAAACCACCGTGCTAAAACTTACCTTAAAGAGAAAGGAGTTGAAGCCAACATTATCGGCTCCAAAGGGGAATCTCATAGTTTCCTTTAAAGGTCAATTTTACTCCTATCCGTCTTGTGTTGTGATTCATTCGCTAAAGCAATTCATATTATCACAGCTCTGCTGCGATACTTTCCTATTCTTCGTAATTCAATCAATCAAAGCAACACACAGTGTTTGCTGTGCATTATTATTAGCTAGCAACACTTCTGCCTTTCCAAACAACACATTTGGTGTTGTGGAGTACCCACAGCCATTCGGAAATAAAGGCTCAAACCACTGTAACAAGGGCAAATGGAAGAGCTGGATCACCTTCACAGTGATTGAGATCGTTGCCTAGGCCGTTTTAGGGCTTAGCATTACAGTTACGATCATTTGGCTCTCCCTCTTACAACTTTTCTAAGCAAATACTGCGGGTTAAGTTTAAAGATCAAATTGCGCTCACTCGAAGCCAAAAATGCACGAATCCACGAAGCTATCAAAAGTGCAAACCGAAAGGCAAGTATTTAAGTGCTGGTTGCTCTGAGGATGCCGCCATCCAGCGGAAACCTCACGAAGTATGAAGTTACCACATGGGTAAAAATAACCATGACGTTTTATCCTCATCTGTTGGAGACACGATGATTGGGATGCAAACGGGGTTAGTAGCCTCGTGAAGGCTCTGCTACTACTTAATTTATTTCAGGAGCACGTCTCACCGTCCATTCCTTCTCAGGAACAACAGGTGTCACGTTCAAGGGAGGATAGGGAACTGCAGCGCATACAGACTCCTTCTCCTTCCTCGTCCTCCTCTTCCTCCTCTTCCTCCTCCCTCTTCCCTTGACTTGATGCACACACTTCGTCTACAGAAAAGTATTTCAGTAGGCAGGCTTTGCTGTTTTTATACAAGCTTCAATCGGTGCTTTGTACACATTTTGCGAGCTACTGCTTGTTTGTTTGTTTACGTACTTACTAGTGCTACTTTTTCTTGCCGAGATGATGGTGTACTCATGTAAATTCTTTCTTTCTCACTTCACCACGCCTTTTTCGCCCTCGTTTGTTTTGGCTCCAAATGACCGTTTATTACTTTATTTTAGTAAGTAGTTGTTTTTTGGCTAGGAAATAGTCTTTTGTAAAAGCGATAAAAAGTGACTTGTAGTTGAATTTTACGCAGGAATTTCGAACGTGGTTGGTGCGGTTTGAAAAGGGAGTTCGTGTTTGTTTCAGTTTGCGAAGGCATTTTTAAAATGTTTGACCTTAAAAATTGTCGCAGAAGTAAAATTCTACTTAAACTCAAATTAGTAGGGAGCCTATCTTTGAGGTGGCAATATGGAAAGGTCTGCTAGAATTCGATGAGGTCACCAAATTTTGGGCAGAATCGGAGTGTATAGGTTAAACCAACGTTGGATGTGAATGTGTTGTTGCTTCTTGGTTGGTTGATTAGGCATGATTTTTTGGTCATCAAGCTTTTATATGCCTATTTTTCCAAAGTGAAGGTAACTTTATAAATCTAACTTTATGATCTTGTCGAAATGCTATTTATCCAAACTGCACACTTATCTAACCCACCACTCTGTTCCCTACGGAGAAACTCTGGTGTTGCATAATTTGAACTGGTTTTTATTCCCTTTTGTTACTCTGTAATGTTTCCTTTTTAACAAAAAGTTCCAATCCATTCCTAAATGATCGGAACTTTTAAGACCTAATTACATTTTTCAGTAGGATTTAAAGCATTGCTAAATGTATCCTCCCTAAATCATAGCTTCAATATTATCTCTCTGAATCCGCGTTACTTCAAATCCACCCATCCCCATGCTAAGCGACTCCTCCTCTATTATTTTAAATTGGCTATCCAAACGAAGCCCCTCTCTCTTAAATCTTTAACCACTGCTCCGAATGTTTACCACTTAGTCGCGCGTTCACCTCGCTAAGCATCTCATTTGTTTGTTGTGATTAGCACAACTGCATCAGGCCGTTCTACGACCGGTGGTTTCAAAGGCTTAATCATACCATAAATTCTTGGGAAGACAACAACATACTAACACAATGAATGGTCAATTCGGATCCTAGATCAGCCCATGAAACAGGCCTTCAACCTAATGGCAAGCTTCTCCTCATTGTAGAGGGTCCATTTTCAAAAGATAGATTCTGATTGGTTACACAGCCACATCGGATACAGGAGATACGGAAGAAAGTTGATGGGTCTGACAGGTTGGAATGAGTATGTTAACTATTTGGATAAATTCGTACGGTTTTTATGACAAAAAATACAAGGCTTCTTCCAATACCTTATTGACTGCGAGAACCACCAATGGAATTCATCAACCTTTCCTATCCAGGCATGAATTTGTTGTGGGTTACACTTCTTGCCGCTACAAGAAACTATCACGACCCTGGCGGCCTCACCTTCTATCCCACTTTTTTTCTCTAGCTGGGGAAATTCCTCGAAATGATGCGACACTTTAGTCCACTTTTGGATAATATGGCCGGGTCCACCTTCTCTCGGTACCACATGGTAGGAAGGTGGCAGGGGGCACGAGAATGCATACCGCACCGATGGAAGGAGGTGGGCTAACTCAGGCTTTCGGCGTGCACATGGGAATAGTTGAATTCATTTTACAGGTCCATGTAAATCCTTATGCATATGATCGTGTCGGTGTTCCAGTCAAAAAAACAGAAATAGGAGTCAATTTAACTGTCAATTAGATGGAGGTAGGTCCAACTTGTCTAGTTTGCGAAATCCATTGAATCGGTTTTATAATTGCGCAAACTGCCATTCAAATTCATGGTGTGGAAGTAACGTGATGGCAGAGAGCCTCGTTCAGAAATGACTTGAGTTTGGTTGATTCTGTTGAGGAGTACTTAAAGACCCAGGCTGCATTAAGTACAGGAAGGCCTCTTCCTTCTTTAGAGTGCACCACGAACTATTGGAGAAATTTATTCATGACACTAGTGAACCAAATAGCTGGTGAATTTTGTGTCCAGAGCTGGACTGAATGCTGCATCATTCACCGAGAGGAATGAAATAATCGGGGGCAGTGAGGCCACGGTGGAGGCTGCCGTGCGAGGCTCTCCACGGCGCTGGTGGATCTCACTCACTCACTCACAGGCGATAACAAGATCGAAGAACTCTCATTTCTCACTTGCTTCAATTCCTTCGTGCAACTTCCTAAAAAGCGTTTCGTTTAGACAGATTACTGGCGTGTGGTGCATTGATGCGCTGCTTTGCCACCTTTTTCAAGTGTTCATTTGGCAAAGGAGGATGTCACTGAATACCTCCATCCGCCTATCCACGCACCACATCTACACCACTACTAATTTCATCGTCAAAACAATTTAATTGTTCTGTTTCCACGTGTGTGTGTGTGTGTGCGTGTATTTGTATTGTGTGGTGGATCGCAGACGAATCGGCCGGTGGAAATTGCTCCACTTCCCCTCAACACAGCTTAAGATGTAGAATTATGGTGTTGTCCTACAAGAAGTACAGTTACTCGAAAAACGGGCACTGCTAGTGACAAGTGGAACACTGAGAAGCGAGGTCAGCGCCTGGCCTCCTATCTTTACAAAACTTATCCTCTAGGTGATTTACACCTCGGGATGGTAGTTGAAAAGATACAAAAATGGAGAGATAAATATGTGATGGCATTGGAGGCTGCTTCATTGTGGATTTTCCACCAAGGCAGATTCTTATTAAAAAGAAATTACATGTCCTAATGCTGATCATTCCTCTTGCTTACCTTCCATGATAAAACCAGCGTCATCTTATTACATTAGCATAATGAATGTGTCGGGAATGTCCATAATCCCTGAAAACATCTCCCTTTTAGATCCTGTGGGGGTTTCCCCTTAACAGGGCCAAATGACAAACTGTGGAAAGCATCTCGAAACCCCCACTCTCGTTCAATTATTCTGATTGGTCAATTTCACGAACAGTGAGACCTTCAACAAACTATTCACTGGTATGAGGCAAAGACCGATCCGACAGCTATAAACATGTCGCAAAAGAGGCACTCTCTGTCTTCATTAGTCAGCTCGCGTCTATGGTGAGGGTTTCGTCCTCTGATTCCTTTGGTTTGTAATGCGACAGGATTCAACTTTTTGCAAGTCAACAACTGGACTAAGTTGGCAGACATATTATTCCTTCAAATACTTCGGTTCATTTATTTTTTCACTGCTTTAATTGACAACTTTGAAGTTACCTCTCAGGCTGCCGAACAGATGTTCAAAAGTGCTTCCTTCATCCGTCGCACACGTATTTGCTTTGTTATTCCTCCTGGCTTTGACGTCAATCTCGCCTTACTCAAATGCTGAGAGTTTGAGAGAGGTGGGGACATTTGTCATTATTCCACGTCTACTCACAACATTTGGAATACTATCACATGCATCCCTTGACAAAGTGATCGACTCAAGTCATGCCAAGGCAACGAGCGGCAAGGCCACAGACGAGTAGTGCCATGTGGAGGTGGGGACATTACTTGTCTCCAGATGGTCAAATCCATGCAAAGCAAACTCTCCATTGAGGACCACAATCTCTCCAGCATGACATGACCGAGGCGCAGCGAGGGGTGTGAGTAAGGAGGCGGGGATGGAGCCTTCTATCACTCATGTGCTTTCGTGTAAGTGGCACTAGTGGATTCCTATAGCTTGAAGAAGCACCACCATCTCCCCATCGCTGTGTCAGCAGAAGCATCGTGGCCACGATGGCAATTTTCGTTCATTTTAGCGAATGGCAACCTCCCTCACACTCACTTCGTTTGGGAGCTGAATGAGTGGGGGATGCGGCGTGGGAAGGCCACAACGAGGTGTTTGCAGTGCGGCCACAAAACACGCGCCACATTTCATGTTGATAAGATCGTAAAGGCATAAATTTTGATCTAGTCGAGCTCACCTCGTTTGGTCCTTTTCGCATCATCGAGGTATGCAAAAAAAGAGACGGAGCTTTTATCGGGAGAAAGGTTTTAAATAGCTCTGTCAACTATTTCCACGTAATCCTCCTCTCTCGATAAAGACTTTTCAACGGGGTCTGTTTTTCATCTCCCACACGAATTTTGCTTTTCTAACCTGTAAAAGGACTTTGATAGAAATAAGAAAGTTAAGAACCCAATCAAATCTGGCATTTTTCTATAAAAAAGAAGCAGTGATCTATACGAATTCCTTTTACCCTTCGCTCTTAGGAATCTGGGTCGAGAAGACTGTTTGGCTGGAGGCATTACGTACTAATGGAATGAGGCATCGCAATGAGTTCTCTGTGAGGATTGCCCTATCGGTTCCATCGGCCCTCTCACTTACTACCTAAGAGTTGTCTCCAAACAATCATCCATCACAATAATGCTTGTCTTGTTAAGTTTAAATTTGTAGTGCCTCCAGACTGCCCTGAAGGCGGAAAGGGACATATTACTTGGACACTATGTATTGTCGAACCTTAGGAGGATCTGAGGGCTACTGGCATGGCCCAAGGACGAGATCAAATCTGAGAGTTAAACAGGCAATTAGTTCATTGCAATGTGTCTTTCATCCTCGCAGTCCGCCTTGTAGTTGTTACGGCCAGTAGATACTACTCTTAAAATATTACAAGCCTTCATCAGAGTTTTGCAAAGTTTAATGACTTGTAAATCCGCACTTGCGTCCCCACAGGTTGAACTTTCCATTGGCGACCATGTCTTGGAGTCACGCTAGTTGCTTCTTAATCCTTCTCCACGTCAGTAATATATCCTCTCCCATACTACTTAAATTCCTCGCGACTTCAGGAAAGACTTGGGACGCTACAATTATTCGTGTTTTCGTTGTTAGGTCGGCTCTTTTACAGTCTTACCTTAGAAAGAAAGGCTCATTTAATCTTTTTGGAGTGTTAGAGATCAATAAGGCGTCAGTGAGATGATTAACAAAGTAGATTTGGCTATTTTGGAGAGCGCTACCATTCTATTTGTTTACTTACCTTGTTCATTTGCAGAGGTCAGTTTGCATATCTAATCTGTCAGACAGGCATGTGTGACATGGGTCATTTGTCCTGTCGATTAGTGGAATTCGTCGCCCCAACAACTCGCCGTGTGTCGCAGTCAGATTGGTTGAGCAAGGTGACAATAAAATACCTGCAGGATGCTCACGCCTTGGGGGAAATTGCATTTTGATGTTCCTTCAGCAAGTAGCAATGCAAGTGCTGATTGTCTTTGTACCGATTTCATGGTTTGTTTCACTGGTTGTTTAACTGCTCGGACACTCCCCTGCCTGCTAGTCGTACTTCCGCTCTGCGTAGCATTGGCTTAGCGCCATGCGAGTGGCCCTTCCCCTTGGGACGGAACTCTACAGTTCCAATGGAACAATGTAACATATGGACGGGCAGTCTCCCTTCCGCAATTATCCCTGTTCTGTGGTCTGCAGGAAATTTCGTTACGGAGTTGTATAATGCACCTGTATGAAGGTGTCAGCTAATTGAACACGTGATACCTCCTCCACCTTTCTACTGACAGATGTAACTGATCGGGGCTGAAGTGATAATCAAAGGGCAAGGAGGAAGTGGGGCGAAACCATACCCCCATAGAACTAGTTTAAATGTCTTCCTGGACTCTACTTTTGGGCCAATGTTCTTACTACTAACTGGCGCTTCCCACTCCCTCATTGCAGTAGAATTGACAGCAGGAATCAGTCACGTTGAGGTCAAGTATCGCTTCAGTTGCATGAGAATCCGATTACCGGAGCAGTTGGTTCGCGGCTATTTCCCTTACAGCTGGCGCGATGCATAACCTGTTTGCCCCTACCTATGACCGCCACACACTCCGCTGAGTCATCCTGTTTAGGAGTGATGTCTGGTAAATGACACCCTTGACCAATGTAAGCGTGGGCAGGGGCAATAGTACCGGACAGCCAAAGGGCACATCAACTTTTCCTCACATCCCCAAAGCGAAGCATCGGCGTTGACGATAGCAGGACATTCTCCAATAGGAAATACTTATAAGAGAATATGGTACGGATCGCTCCTATAGGCTTCTTGATTTTGAAAAAGCCGTCTTTATGGGCATGGGCCTTACTACACTACCACGCATGTGAGAGACAAAGAAGTTAGTCTCGTACCCTGTTTTTAAACAACTCTTCAATGATAAAAGACATTATTTTTTAACAAAAAATTCCAGTTATGGAGGACTTTTTGGTTGGTGTTTCCGTTGAATGTGTATGTAGGAAAGGTCGACTGCCCTTGACATTTAGCACGCCAGTTGTCACTCCAGGGTAAAGGTGGTGGAGAGATTTGCGCGTAGGTTGAACATAGGGGGAGAAAGCTGGAGATCTCGTGGGCTGTTTACATCCTCTTCCAGGAAGCCCAGCTTCCTCATCGTCAACGCGCACGCCAACTACTTTCGTCGTACTGGTGTGGTAGCTAGGGAACGCGCATAACCACAACTCGAAGTACCTCAGAACTGCCTCAAGGAAATGGTTAAAGACAAATGGGCTACGCAGTCCTCTCAAATCGTCTGCCTTGGCATGCTCTTGACCTGAGGTGGTGATAGTGGAGATCCAAGACCTTCCCCAGTTCCTGAAGGACTTGGAGGGAGACGAATCAATAAATCATTACAAATTTCGCTATTTTTGCCTACACCATGGTTGTAGAGACGTCTAGACAGCCTATAAATCGTATTAATAGCAAATCACACAACACTTGTCAAAACGACTTGTTCTACTGTAAATAATGGATGTGACGTAATTTTATGTGGTAAGTTAGTCAAACATGTGTTGCTTTTTTTCCAGCCTTGGAGATGATGTAATCTTACATTTGTGTGTGCATGTATGATATAATTTAATAGAAGAGGCGATTGGTTACTCTTCAAATTGTTATGCTGAATCCTCTAATGGGAGACCTTAAACAGGTAAAAAAAATTAGGGCCAACTGAGAGGATACTGGCAAAAACACTTTCCCAGATCGTGCAAGCGGAACTTCTTAGAGGGCTTGTGATGGAGATAAGGATGGAGTTTTATGGAAAGCCGAAGAAAATGGTTGTTCAAACTATTATGGCCCATCATTTGTGAGATGGAATAGGCGAGATTGCTCGTTGAGTGTGAGCAAATCTGGATACCCAGAAGTGTGCATGAATGCCATTTAGTGATGTGAAGCATTTGACAAGGCAAAAAAATAATCAAAGGACCTTAACCCACGTCTGCTATCCAGGTGTTAAAATCGACTTATTACTTAATAAGTAGGATGCTCCAACCACATTTATTTTCTGTATCAGCGGCTAAAAGGTGTAACCGCAACAACAGAAGTGGGTGTTGTCGTCCTCTTCATTGACAAAGGTGGATTGACAGGCAGTAAACAGAGATTTTGGTCTGTGGCTTCAGACATACCACATTTGGCCATCAGGATGTGAGTCCAAGGGTAATGAAACTTCAAAAAGTAGGCATCAACACAGTTTGATTCATTGACTATTACGAGGCCAGACATTGATGACAAATCGCCTCCTCCACGCGTTCAGCCATTCATAGAATCATAAATATTAATTTACTTCTGTCTTACGCATCGACAAACACATCCCTTAGATCATTCATTCACCTGGTTCTTCATCCCTCAATTCCGTAGCTAACGCATTTGCTACTATCACTAGTCATACTCAACGTTTCTACCATCTCATCCGAGCTCACACGACACAAATGAGTGGGGCGTTTTCTTTATCAGGTATTAACAACTACTGGGTGCACTAAATTGAATCACAAAGGAAACTAGGTAAGTGCAAAACACTGAGGCAGATGTGGGGCAGTGCTACTAGTCTACAAATAATTAAATTTTCAGGTTTTGAGTAGTGGCAGGTGATTTGGTCGGCTCGTTACTTTCAGCGACAGTGTTACTCTGCAATAAGGAATTATCCATGTGAGTTGTTTTGGTGGTCAATTTGCCTCTAAGGCTACTGTATTTAACAAGATGTTGAGGAAGGATTTTCAATGATACTGACTTGGCCCAAGTTTTATGCTTTTATTGAAAATAATAACGACAGGCGAAGAAACAGAAATTTGTCGCGTCAGAGCAGGTCACGTGATTGTTTATGTCTGACACTTTAGCTACCCTAGCCGATCTGCATGAGAAATGCCGTTACGATGGAAAGGTGGTCGTAAAAAAGGAGTAGATCAATCTCGCCAAATAAGGCAGTCCTCTATTGTGTGGAGAAAGTATGTCCAGTGCGCAGTGTGTCGGTGACTTTGCTTTAGCGATTGAAATAAAATTTGTACACCCGCAGCTGTTGGGTGCTCCAACCTTTCACTCGGCCGCAACACGAAAAATGGACAAGTAAAAGTCACATTTAAAGCTGTATTGGAGAAGAAGCACAAAGCATGTTCCCTTTACTACTGTCACCAGGATGTACCACAAATGGTCCATCAACAATTTCCCGTCAAATATGTTTTTCTTTCTCCTCATAAGGGTAATATTAGAAATCGACAACAAATCAACCCCGATTTTTTAGATCGAAACCCCTAGAAATGGTAAACATGTAAAATGAGACCCTGGGTTATTTATTTCTTAAAAGATCAGTGGTTCACGGAAAAGGGGCGAATTGCGAAATGCTTTATTGACGCCACTTTGGAACGAGAATCCCATTGTCGCGTCAGCAATGAGGAGGCGTCAGCTCGGCATTCATGTAGCACCCCTGTTTACAGCTTACCATCTCCCCTGCACATTTATGACTAAGGTCTGCGCAGCAACGCACACTTTGCATAACGTCAACAGAAAGGCCTCGAGCGCCACTGCACTGGGTAGGCGCAAACCTGAAGCACGAAAAACACGATCTTATAGACTGCAACTTTGATTCCTCCATGTATATTTGGAGAAGACTGGGGGATCTACACATAGTGATTCAATTAAAAAGAAATGTTTTGGCCAGTTTTTTCGCAAGCACTTCCTTTTGAAAATAAGCATATTTGCCCAATGTAAACACAATCTTTAGCAAAGCAATCCGCAATCTAGGTACATGCATTTACAGTTTCGTAATCTACAGAAGCTATATGTCGTTTTAAACAATAAAAATGACCTATTTGTGCAATACAACTACTTTGAATTTAATTAAGTTTAAGCGATAGCTGCAAAATCGTTTAGTGATTGAACGTTAGTATCAATAAGTATTGCTCGGGTTGACTAATTTATTTTGCACCAAACTTAAATACGCTTACCTATTTTGTTCAAAAAATTTGTTGCTTTTGGTGAGATTAAATCAGTCCCCGATTTTAACCACTTTACACGGAAAAACACTTTTTGGAACGGAAATTAAAGTATTATTTCCGTTCTTGTCACAATTTATTTACTAGCACTTCAGGAAATAATAAATATTTAAAAACATTAAGAAAGTTACCCAGCAGCTGCGTTCCAATGTGGCTACAAGGGTTGACTAGGGGCATAAAACGACTCGATTAAGTTACAGCTAGAGGTTTTGCCTAGTTAATCCCTAATCTTCCGTTCCCTCACAACCAGACACTAGCTCGTTATGAACGTCTAAGAGTGCCAAACGCGTACCTTCCTCTTTCATCTTAATTCCCTCAGCTGTGTTCTCGGCAAGGGGACGCGAAGAGTCAGTATCATCCCACTATAAAGTGCAATTCGGCATATAAGCAAGCTTATAAGCAAATTAGGTGCATAGTCCTGCGTTTCTTTTGCACACACACTTCCGAGTTGTTGACATCTTGATTTAGGATTGCTTTAATCAGCAGTCACATCAAATCTCTGTAATAAAAAAAACAGTGTCACTCGGAGTGCAATGCAGCATCAAGGAAGCAAATGCTAAGCAAGGGGACAGCCATGTCCTCGGATCGTGGCGAGTGGTAACCAATTTTTAGAGACGCTCCTGTTGCCCATTTAACACCTGGCCTCACTCCACTATTTGCATCTAGGCCAAATTTGGAATTAGACGGTGGTCGCCCCCCTACCCCCTCCTCCTTGACGCTATGATGACGATCGTAACTGCTGTTTAGCTTTGTTGGGATTGGTGTAAAGCCATCAACGCCGAATTGACGGCTCAACAGCCGACAAGGAGAGCCGAGTGACCATATGGATGGATGGATGATGGTCAGTGGTCCCATGAACACCAAAGGGTCCCTACAGCTAGCAGTACAAGCAAAAACAAGGCACTGACTGCTTTAAAGCAAAAAATAACAAGGCTTTTTATTTTGCAGTTATGTAATGACAAGGCACGCCACTGTCGCCACACCAAACAGGTGTGTCATAGGTCTAATAATCAGTGCGCCTGTCATGGGCAAGCCCAAACACCATTTATCACAGTGGCACGTAATCGTGGCAATACGTGCATGGGACACAGAATGAAGGTAAAAGAGTGGTCTTGTGCACAACGGAACGAAATAGCACCTGTGGATGGCTTCAAAAGATTTTAAACACAGTGCATTGACATTCTGCTCGGATATGAAGATCTCACTCCATATTGTGGGCCATCACGCCTGCCGATGAATATGAGATAGAAACTGTGGTAACAACCCCTCACAAACAGCGAGTATCACGATATCCATTGAGGCTTGGTGGTGAAGGCCGATGGATACACCATTCCACTCCAGAAGCAGAACGGCATGCTGCCTTCCTCAGGCCTCAGAAAACCCCTTAAATGAGTGCTATAACTTTCTCTCGTCTACTCACGCAAAACCAAAGGTCCTCGTTAAACTTGGTCAGCTTTTTTGTTCCACTAAGGAGTAACAAACTTTCAAGGCAGTAGCAACAAATATGCTGACGCACAGGGCTCTATAGATGGAGCGATTGTGGGTATTATAAGGCACCCTAAAGTTTGCTCTAAACAAACACTACCTCACGCCACGAGGGTGACTCGATTTGAGCATTCCGAAAACCTCCAAGGTCATTTCATCCACACACACACACACATACACACTAAAGCAGAAGGAGGAAAGGCATCAATCAATTGACTTACGCGCACATACACACACACAAACAACCATAAGTAGTCATTTGTCAAACCTGTCGTGAGAGAACTCTCTACGCTACGATGATACGATGCAAAGAGATGTGTCTGTGTGTGTGTGTTTGAGTTCAACCGATGCTGTTGATGGATGGATGGATGAGTTGGCAGAGTAAATTCCATGAGCAAAGTCTTAGTCACCTTGAGATGTTGTCCGTCAGTCCGAAAAAGGACACTGCGTTCCTCCACACCACTAACTCGTCCTCTCTACCCTCAGTGGGAACTTCGATGGAGATGCTCAACTGTAGAGATGGAGTCCATCGGAGGTATCATACTTTCTACCAACTTTATTCGAATTATTGCTAAGCCACTAGCATCTTCGCCTCAAAGTAATGAGTTAGCTTTGTGTATGAAGCTTTCACAAAACATAAATCTTTTTTACATTGAATCAACATCGTGACAAAAGGATATTTGTTTTTTCTTTTCACTTTGCATTTTAAATACGCGGGCTCTTTAATCTCTGTTCGACCTTTACACATATCATTCCTCCTCGGCTCAACCGGCAATGCCACACCTTCGGTGGACAAACAAGCGCCACAGTGTTGGTTAAATCAACAGAATTTTGGTAAGAAAAAAGAGGAAATGAGCTTGCGAGGAGAGACTGTACCCGATCTTTTGACAACAAATAATTGACCGCTCGTAAACTCACATTCTTTCATCTAGTCAGCTCCGCCCTGGAGACATTCTGTTGTTTCCTTCAGCCTTTGTAGGGGGTGAGACGAGACCACGTACAAGTCCTAGTGGAGGTCACTTTTGTGTATCAGACAAACAGTCCATGGAGAGGGGAGAGGAGGGGAAGTTAGGCCTTCAATAGAAATCCTTTTTAATCCACTTTGAATGAATTAATAATGGAGGGAAGATGGCTCTAGATAGCTTGTAGTGGTGAGACCTGTGAGATGCATGCATAGCAAAGGCTTGAGGGCTTTCTGTCTCTACCGCCTTCCCATCAAGTGGAAGTCTCGTTTCGTATAGTTTCAACGAGCAACAATGAACAATGGTAGCGGAAATCACTCTTCAAATTTATGGAGCGGTTCGTAGGGTAACCAAAAATGATTTGCATTCTGTTGATCCCAGTGGAGAGTCATTTAAAGACACAAACTACGTCACATACAGGAAGCCACTTCCTCTTCTCCTCCCCGTTCTCGTCTACATCACGAACAATTGATGCATGGCACTACTGAACCAAATCACTCCCTACATACGTGTCCGGAAGTATACTGAAAGCTTTGTTTAATGTTACAGAGGAAACATCAAGTGGGAGTGTTGAAGGTACCAAGCGAGATCATTGCACAAGACTCTGCCTTGCATGTGGTCCTCGTCCTCATGACATACATTCACCCACAGGTGACAACAAGCGTGAGGTTTCCTCAATTTGTCTACCCTCTTCTTCTTCAGCTCACCTTTTATAAGAAGCGTCGCATTTTGAATACTTTCTGATGAGTTATATCATGAGACGTGGTTTAGCATATGACAATGCTGTCTATTGCCTCCAGACCATCTACTCACGCCTACATGGTTTGTGTAGCGGGCTGCAGACAGATCGTTCGGTGGGAATGGTAAACTTGCAGGGGCCTAGACAACACTTGCCGTCGGAGTCTATCCTCTTGATCAAAGCAAAAGGTTGCGAAGGATTCGTTAAAACCCCTTCCCCCCCCTCTTGACTGGAAATGGCGTGGGTGCCGAGGGCATACGCGTCTCAGATCACTTTCTTCGTGGAGTTCTGCTGCAGTGCCTGGTATAAGAACCGCTGAATAGCTCCAACGAACATGGAAGTTGGTACACCTTCGGAAGGACAATATACAGAGTGGTATCAGAACTGCGTAACAAATGTCGTTTTGGCGGAAGACAAAAGCACAATCTTGAGAGCCAGGATCAGTGCTACCAGAAGGCATAAATATCTTTCTACCAGACTCACGTAAGCGTTTTAAAGGGAAGGTGGATAGACCTCCTCCACTAACTGCCTTTCAGTTCATTTAAACAGTAAGTACTGGCCGATATTTTTAAATCACACTGAACTTAATTTATTTTTTTCAATTTACAGTACATTCTCTAGCAGAAGGCAATGAAGTGTGAACATCAGGATGGCGCTAAAACTAAATTTAGGTATTGAGTTCTTAAATATTTGATAAACAGTCAAGCAATTTTTGATAAAAGGCGAAATTACATGTAGTTTTTTCATAAAAACAATGAATAAATGCGGATGAATTTGGACGCCTAACTGTCTCATCCAGTTGACATGCAATTGGCCAATGGCCAGAAAAGGCGCGACGAGGAGGAGGAGGAGGAGGAGGAGGAGCAAATATAGTTTTCCCTCTCTCCAGCCTCAAACTGCAGGCTCTCTCACGAGGATGGTTTGGGATGCATATCATAGGAAATGAGGTGTTGTGTGGTTATGCATTGCGCTGTTTCAAAGGAACGGTAACAGGTCTACCGTCTCGTTGTATCACTAGTCAGCAGTTCAAAAGGTCGTGGATTTTTCTTAGAGGTAGATTTTCCATTACCATTCTGACGGTTGTACCGAGTGGATGGATCCCGACGGTAAGCGTTGTCTGGACTTTGAAAGTGAACCAATTCCACTCAACAAGTTGTCATCAATACACCACACAAAACACACCTAAAACATGCATAGTTTCGTGACAATTAAGCCGTGTTTCTTCGTTAATTGGGAATGAGTAAGTGGTGCGGGTGTGGTGGGCGGATGGTTACAAAGTAATCAACGCCACCATCCTATGTTTGACAAAGGCAAGAAAATGGTAGGAAAGCCGCGTTTCATGACACCATGCATCAGAAAATAGGGGAGGGCAGCTGAATTTGGAATCCTCAGATAGTGTTGTCACCTGTGTGTGGGTGCATGCCGTCTAAATGGGACCCACCCACATGACAGTCTAGCGTGATGACCTGCCTTGATGGCCTCAACCATTGCTTCACCGCTTCCAATTAATGCCGCCGTAAACCATTTTACATCACCCACGCACACTCAGCACACTTCTGGACATGTTGATTGTCAACTATGTGGTTCAGTAATACCATGCATCAGGTGATCCAGTGGTTCGTGATGCAGACGGTAAGGGGAGAAGAGATGTGACCATTCACTAGAATCAATAGGAAGTAAATTTTGGCCAACCCGTTCTGTGCCGTACCCTCTTCAACTTCCACGTTATTGATTTGAATTGTTTAATGGTTTTCGAGGAAAGGCGATGGGGAGCACAAGACGCTACAAGACGCTACATGGACGTGCGCCAAGCCAATGAGGAGACAGAATTTCATTCAGGTCTTTTAACGTATGCATTTTACACCTGAAATTAGACAGCTCTACCATAAACTGCGTCAATTGTTTTGACTATCCCCTAAACTTAACTGAACAAATGCCTTCATCTTTTGTCAGCTCTTGCGTCATTCCACTGTTTACGCCTTGTGTTCGCTTCCACCACATGTCCTTTAAACTCATTAAGATAAAATAAAGTAAAATAGTGACTTCGTCTTCTTTAACGCAGTCACACCACATCCTCCAGGCATTAATTAATAGACAGCAAGTGGAGAGCCAAGCTCAACTCATGAATTGTGGCTTTCCACTGGTACTTGTTTTTATCTTACAAACTTTGACATACTACTTATCTCCCCACTTTAAATCAGTAGGTCAGTTTGTTTTTATCTCCTACTTATGTAAACAGGAAATAATTGGGAAATTTATGGTCCTCTATTTTCGAAATGGGGGAGGGGGGAGAAGTTAATGTTGTTTTACTGGCCGATAGATTTGGTCACGCATCTCCAGCTAATGACAATCATGTAGACCAGTGGTTGTCCACACTGAGGTCCTTCCAAAATGGAGCAAAATCTCCCATTGGACAACAAAACAAAAGCTAACTACAACTTGTTTGCACTTCTTAGCCGGAGCCGAGTCAAGTGATTCATAAAAATGCAGTAAAAAAGGAGGTATAACGTTAGGGTAGGTGACTAGGTGATAACGTGAAGTAGGGGTAGATGAAAAGTTGAAAGGGGGCGGGTTTGAGTTGGCCACTGGAGATGGCGATAGGTGGGTCTGCGTGTACTACATGTGATGCAACCGTCATGACATTAACTAGCTTTAGAGAGGCTAATTGAAAGGCAAGAGAAATTGCGTCACTTGCAGCTTGTCACAGGAGGCGGGAGACGGATCACGCGGTCTGAAAGACTTGACCGCAAATTGGCAGCAGAATTTCGCCTTAATCTAAGTGGTGCTGTTACCTACGGATCAAGTGCATTAAGCACCAGAATTTGGAGAAGGAGTAAGCAAACCACGGAGTATTCCTTCTGATTAAAATTATGCTGGTCAGCCTGGCATTACCTCGTCTGAGTTGTCCTTCTCGATCTCCACAGTCAGCCTTTGGCGTCGACCACCAAAAGGCCACAAAAGGTATGCATACATGAGGTGACATTTAATTCTAATGTCACCCAAAACCTCTTACAGAATCCGACGACTTCACCGTTTTGTACACGTTGTGTGTACTGCAATGCAAGAGATTAGTGGATTAGACAATATCCTACTTCTTATATCAATCAGTAGTATTTAACTAAATTCCCTTCCAGGGCTTGTGTTTTCCTCTATTCCCATTTCTCCTCTTTTCCACTTTTTTTTTCAGCGTTAGACAATGGCATGGCAAATAAAACAAATAAAAGAGACAAGTAGGAATTAAAGGTGATATGGGAATGCTATTGGCTGGGTCAATTTCATAAGCTTTTAGAGGTAAAAGGGTCAGCAGGAGCAGATGTCGCAACAAACTGTCTAAGTGGAAAATAACGAATGATAAAATCCAATAATAGCAAATAATACTAAGAAGGTTCAATAATATTTACTGGAACACAATTGATGCCAAGACTTTTGAAAAAGTGTATTTTATGTGACCATGTCAACTACCTAAAGAAAATTGCAAAACACAAGGATATGACGAAACTAAGAACTTTCTGGCTGCTAGTTGATCACCTAGTTTGTGACGCACAATTCAGTGCAACCAGCTACCACAAAGTCTGTTGAAGAACATGCGTCACATACATGCGACACCAGGCGGAGGTAAATGAAAGATCAGGGTGTTACAAACCCGTGACACTGGAAGCAAAAAAAACGTAAATAGTGGGTTTTTGAGAATATTTTGCTTGATGTAAATATTACCCAAAGACTGCGATCGTGCCTTTCAACTCATTGAGGATCCATGGATGTCACAGACTGCTTTGAGACACACCACAGCAGTCCCTTCCGCGTAAACACGAACGTATCTGCGAGAGTTGTCAGAGACTGATTATAAATAAGCTTCAGCCTGTTTTAAATACCACCTTTAATTAATAAGACAATGCGATCACCTTATTCCATAGAACATGCATGTCGAGAGGCATTACTAGGACGGAATCTGTACGGCTTCTCAGGTGCATTTGCAATACAACGCGTAGTCTCCTGCTTTTTCTAGGGGTGCTCGACAAATGATTTGGAAGTAGCGTCACAATCATGCACAACTCCGCAATGGTTATTCCAGTCTACGCCTGAGAAATGCAAAATGGTGGCCCTTTTCCTTTACATCTGGTAAATAGATGACAGCATGACGATTGGCCCATCACTATGCGTTTGACTTGTGGATTAAATTTTTTTGCAGTAAAACTTTGTTTTAATAAACCACGAGGAGCTTCGGGCATCAACACGGCGTCGGAGTTACCATCCTTGTCGCCTCCGCAGTTCCTCCAGTTCTACCATGGGATCATGAATACATCTTCCTCCCTATTGGGGTGCCTTACCGCGAAGTCCTGATAGGAATAAAGGCTTCCACCTTGAAAGGGCAAATTTTTGAGGGCTAGGCGTGAAGCACCCCCATTTTGAGATAATGGAAAACCTGGGTTTCATTAGGTCGAGACCGCTTTAGGATACATCTCTACCATAGCCATAACCACAGCGATTTATGATTCAGGGTCATGGGGTTCTCTTCCATAGATGCTGCCATTGACGATTGACCTCGAGGCTATCGTCAAATCCCATTGCAGTTTGTGAAAGCGAAATCGGAAGAAGACCATCGAAACCACTGAGAATGGCACCTATAGAAGAGAGAACTGAGTTGGGAAGAAACTGATACGCCTAGCATCTCCAGCACCATAAATTGGACGCTCTAACGTTCTTCCACGACAGCACGCTCTACTACGTCTTGAAAGAATAGCAAGGAAAGCTACAATTGTAACCACCGTTGAGAAGCTTCCCGACCAACCAATTGCTCCAACAGGTCGCTGCAAAAGTGGTCTTTGGAAAAGGAAGAAAGCTAACTATAGTAAAAGCATCTATTTTGTTCGCCCAACATCGGGAACCAGAGTCAAAAAAAGGAACAGACAGCAAAAGAAGTTAGAAGCGGAACATTACAGGTTATCTCACAATACATTATTTTCAGCATCGGGGATGTCCATGGATGAGTACTCGGTGGATGGAAAGATGGATGGAGGTGATGCAGACTTCCCTTTGTGGATCTCGACAACAAAATGCAAGAGGATTTCTTTCTGGTACTTCACTGAAAGCTATTCCTTCATGAATGCGTCATAGCGATAGGAGTTGTAACTTCGTTATTGTTTTTGGTACCGGTGCAATCTTCACCACCATTATTGTTCCTGCCTTCGTTGCTCTCCTGAACAAAAATGGTTGATTCGTCATCGTCGACAATATCCTCAGTGTCTTCGTCGTAGACTTGGGAGGCCCCTGGCATTGGTGACTGATACAGCTCCGTCTCGGAGCTCGTCTGGGTTGGAGGTTGAGCTGTACTGCTAGCGGTAGTGGGTGTAAGTGAAGAGTCCCTTTCCAGGAGAAGGTTCCCACGAAGGGCACGAACCAACTGTTCAGTTGTATTCTGTAGATAGAGGAAAATAATAGCGACAGTGTTGCAGAATGAAAGTGGATTCGAAGGTCCTCTCTACCCCTGACTCACAGGTGGTCCTACAATACCAATCCATCTCGACGACGACAACGATGTATCCTGCCCTTTCTATAGGCCTTCAACAAAGCTACCCCATGAATGACATGTCTTATAACATCTGTAGGTGTAATTCGAGATCCTGCTTGGAAGGTCTTGTTTGCTGAAAAATTCGTAGTTGTTTCGTCATGCACCACAACCTTCAGTGCCTACCTTCTGCTGCACCATTATTTCTTCATCTGTAGTGGTAGAAGCGGCAGCAGCCGCCGCCGCAGCAGCTGCTACGGCGCTAAAATTGTCCGCAGACGCACCGAATTTCTGCAGGTTCGGTTCCGACGCCCGACGACTTAGTGAGTCCGAACGACTTCGGAGGAGCGATGCTGTAAGGTTTGGCAGTTGTAAAGAGTATCCCTCACCATCTGTGGTGGTGGTAGTGGTCGAAGAAGGAAGGATGATGGGGGAGGGGAAAATACCGTTCTCATGAAGGTGGTAGTAATTCTGAAATTGGGAGTAGAGGTGTGTCGCGGTGGTGGGGGTCGATATGGAAGTGGAAGGAGTCTCTGAGCCCCGATTCATGAGAGAATTGCGGGCCAGGAGGATACTGGAGGCAATGATGCTATCATCGCGGGTAAAGAGACCCGTGCCGGAGTTTTTAAACAAGGACAGTCCGCCAGCCATTGGACTGAAAGGAAAAGAGAAAGAATGCAAAAAGCGGTCATTACGGCCGATACTTTGGAAGTTTAACTCTATCCCCACCCCTTTTAATGCCATATGTACTAATGACAGGATAGGTAGAATATTTACAGCTATCTTCAGTGGAATTCATCTCCATTGCTTTCCTTTACAGTTGGGGCGCAATTTCTTGGATAAGGTCAGAAGCAGAAATACTTTTTGCACCCTCACCCATCGACCTTCCGTAGCGCCTGGAGGCACAGTGATTAATGAAATGCCAGCGGCTTTGTTTCATTCCTCCCAATGACGTAACCTCAAGGTTTGGGCATTATCTCCACCTCCTTGACAGAGGGTCCTTCAAATATCTTAAGCACCGCTACTGCAAATGAAACAGGCGAATCTCAATAATTACAACATTTCCGAAACCATTCCACTGCTCATTGTCAACAGTTCTTTAAAGGTAGAAATTAAATTTCCGGTCCTTTTTTTTTGACCGAGGAGAACGGAAAGAATTGCCCTCCCTCAACCATGAATCTTCCTTATCTTCTTCTCCCAGTCTTTCAGATCTGGCATAATGAAGGGGTCTAATCCTTTGTAGGGGTCACCCACAAATTCCTCCACCTTCAGTTCTGTCGGTGTCAGCGACCCCTGACTAGCCATAGAAACCAATCCGCATTTCCAATGGGGTCAGAAGCGCCACGCCTACCTTGCGACCTCAGTTAGAGGGAGTCAACGAGACGTAATTTGGAAAGAGCCATCCTGTCCTCACAGTGACCTCATTACTTCATTTTAGACTCGATGTTTTTTTCTCAAGAGAAACTCAAGTACGACCTACTTTCTGCATTTACATTAAGCGTGGTTCTTCTGAAGACATTTTCGAGTTCTCCCGGCTACTGATAGGGGCATAAATTAGCATTGCTGAGATGGTGTTGACTCCACAATTGTTGATTACGCCATTTCATCACGTACCAAGTTTTCCCATGTGTGGCTGTGGCCTACAGCCAATGGCGTTACTGCCGCCACGTCAAAGCAAAATCCACGACAATAATCACAATTTGGGTGGGCAATGTTGTCTGTTGCATCGTCTGCTTTGAGTTGTAACTCAAACCCAACCATCCGGGACGCTAAGTCTATTTGTGGAGAGCGATGAGCAGACGATAAGGAAGTACAAGCTTTGTAAGATAAAATCCCTACTTGTTTAATGTCTTCTTTAAAGGAGAAAACTCTGCTATCGAAAAACTGGTCTCCGTGAGATCAAACAACATTTGCTTTAACTACTTCCTCCTTTCATTATTGTTTAAAAACCGCTTATTTCGCTGATTTTTCTGCACTGAAGCGGAATAACCTTAGTCAAACTCAGGTTATAAATAAGATACTCAATTTAAAAAAGAGAGGAGCGTATACGCACTAAGGCACAGACTAACGACTGGAATTTGAACTTTCCCATCCCTTGGTATAAACCCGGAACATAGGTGGGGACATGATTGTGAGTTGGCCTATTCTTGCCCTTTGTTATTTTAACATTTACCAAAGTTCGGCCTCCTAATGAACCTAATTGTTCTGTTGATTGTACCATTCCCAGTCATCCAATGGTCTGCCACCTTGGCCTGTGTCCTTCGTGCGCGATGATAGTTCTCCCTCGATTAAATCAAATCAGTCGAAGTTTGGCAGTTTCCTTTGTGTTTGTGTGTGCGTATACTGGCCCAAATTTAGGAGAAGCCTTAGGGATGACAGTGGTAGCAACAGCAGCAGCAGTACGCCGTTGTTTTTGTTTTTGCAGTTGGACTTGTTTACGTGTGTGTGTTGGTGTGTGCGCCCGTTTACACACTGGCGGTGTGCTGTGCGTGGGTGCGGGCTGAGTAATCACAGGAGCCTTGCGCCTCCGTTGAACACGGGCACTTTCCGCAATCATAGCCAAGTCACACACACACACACCGACAACAATTTGAAGCAAGCCTTAGAGTTGGATTCCTTTCCAAACAACCTTCTCGTACGCATATTTCTTTTACATCTGGGGTCCCTAACCGAATGTGGTCTTGGAGTGGGATTAGTTGTTTCTTTGAAAAGGTTCAATTCACCTTGAATGGGGGATCCATAGAAATCGGTAGCCAAAACAGAAAGGAAGGTGGGGCATTTGAACATCGGTAGGAGTTGGGGGCTTCGAGCAATTCTCTTCAACCCACAGAAGTAAGGGAGAAGCCTAACAAGATTCGATGCCACGGCAAAAAATCAAATACCATTAATGAAAAGCCTTGAGTCTCTTTAAAGGAAGGGAGAAAATACGCTTCGCTTCTTTTCTGTGAATCCAAAGGAAGAATTTGAGGTGAGGTGGAGGCGAAAAGAACTGGGTGTGATGAACACGACAAAATCAAAATTTATGCCCACAAGATCCTATCAACATGAAATGCGACCGTAACGCAAACGCCCACCTTTCTGACTTCTCCATGCTTCATCTCCCAATCATTCAGCCCATAAGTGAAGCAAGCGGGAGGGAGGTTGTCGGCTGCTTAAATAAGCGAAAGTTGCCATCATGGCCGTGACACTCCTCGTGACACAGCGATCCGTAGACGGTAATGCTTCCTTGAGTCGCACCACCACTTCAAGCCACTGGAATCCGCCAAGGCTACTTACAACGAGGATAAATGGACAGCAGGAGGCTCTTCCTCATCCTCCTCCTCCTCCTCCTCCTCCTCGCGTCTGAAGGAGGCGTCAAATAGCCACCTGGTAATTGTGAGCCTCAGTGGAGCAAAGAAGTGCCCCCGAGGCGATGAATGATCACGCATTACCTTCACATGCACTACCTAGCTATGACCTTGCTTTGATCACTCTGTCAAGGGGTGCACGTGACAGCATTCAAGTTGTCACGAATAGTCGTGAAATAACGACAACTCCCTTCACCCCTCTCCAACTCTCAAAGTGTGGCGGTTGGGTGATGCATCGAGTGAGTGTCACATCAACATCATCCTGTCAAAACAGGTTCATTTACAGTCTTCAACCTTATTTTCTTAGTCTACTCACCCTACTTGTGATCGTTGAACTAATTGAACACTTCATCACTCCTCCAACAGGGAACAATCTTCCAAATTGGGCTCTTTTCGCCCCGTAAAACTCCTTCCCACCCCTCACCAAAGGGTAGTTGAACGTTATCACGGTGTATGCGATTTGTGAGAGGGCAGGGTAACACCGAAACATGCCCACACAATTATTCCATATCATCGACACCAAGGGAGGATTAATTATTCATTCCTGTCTGCCCTCCTGTCTGCCTAAGAGGTCTGCACAAACGGAGGCGATTGATGATGTTGTTGTCGCAGTGGATGTTGATGCTGTTGCTGATGTTGGCAGAATTGCCACTTTGCGCTGCAGTTTGCAACCCTCCCGCCTCTTCATCATCCTCTCGCCTTCTTCTTCGCCACCTCGCTTTTCGTTTTGCTATACCCACAAACAAGAACCGAGACAAAATAAGGCAAAGCAAGACGTATGGCAATTATGTGGTGTGGTGTGACTGATCAAAACATTTCTAATCACCTCACGCAACGACAAAGGTGACTTTGCAGTTGATTGTATGCACTCAGGAAACTACTTTCAGTTGATGAAGGCATGGTAACAATGCTTTGTCTTGACAACGATCAGAGATCTAAAAGGGAATAGTTTAATATCTCCTTGAAGTCAATTTCCCCTGTTGTGAATCGCAAAGGACGTAAGCCTCCTGCTGGTTGACCTTTTGTCCTTAAAAGCGGTCTGAGGGACAGAGACCATTTGGCCAGCTGGAGAGGAGTGCTACGGAGGTGATGATGCGGCTACCTGCCCGCCTCCCTCACCCAGGACCATATTCACCAAAGATCCCACTTTCTGGGATGAGATTTAGACAATAATGCCTCACATGGAGTGAGGCTTAACGGTCCTCCTAGTAACCTCGAGGAGCTGACACCTTTACACACGAATCCTCCGTTTTTCTTGACTGAAAGGTGGAACCGAAGGCGTTGCCTATTTACCCACCTAATCGCATCATTCACTGCCCTGAATTGGCGATTTTCTCTGTGTTTATGTGCAGACACCGATTCAAATCAGTGTGAGAAAGGAGGTAGAGCATACTATTTTCTTCAAGTAAGTGGTGTAGAGTTATTTTTTTTTCAAAAACCACAGGTCAACCTTTACAATCTTAAAGAGAAGGCCTACTCAATAAGACGGTGGAGATTTTTTTTCTCATTCACCACGATTGAAATGGAGGCTGAAGCTAGAAGGAAGTCGAAGGTGGAGACATCACTGAGTTATGCTACTCCATTTCAAAATTACTTCAGCACATTTTCCATCTTTCACAATCTTACATTTCACCTAATTTACAGCTCTTGAGTTGGAAAGATTGACAACTTTTCGAGATGAAGTGGTAAAATTTCTCACCGGTTGGATAAAAAATAAGTAACTACGCGGGCTGAATTGGGAAATATTTCTCACCAGACACGTGGAATTGCATGAACTTCTATGCCTTTTTCTTCTCTTGCCTGGAAAAAGAGGGAACCTAGCATTCCTTCTTTACATGGAGTGTGAAAATATCCATCTGTTCTTTTTTGTATACCTCGATACTTTGGTTTCTTCCACACAAGAAATATCTGTTTGTTTACTCGAAAAAAAAACATCCAAGTGTCTGGTGACATACATACCTAAAAGCATCCTTAAAAAGGCTGCATAAAATGCAAAATTTTGTGCGATCGCCGCGACAAGAGCATGCACAGATTGGAGGGGATGTGGGGGAGGCAGGGGAGGGGGAGGGGGAGGGGGAAAAAACTCCGGTTGTTTATTAAATCGTAAAATCGTGTGAAAAAAGAGGATGAGCAAAAAAATCAAAGTGAATTTTCTTAGTGTTTATGGCCTTTATCCTTCATTGCTCAAGTTTATAACCGTCGATGTAGTCTTTTGCGTGAGAAGTGGCCAGTATACACTGGCGCATATTTTGACCCTTGAGGGGGGGGGAGGAGGAAGAGGAGGACAGGAACTCCAACCTCGATCCGATCCCCTGCATGTCCCTTGTAGCAATTATCAGATAAAAAATGCCCTCCTTCAACCAATCAGCTTGTTCCAGGAGCAGGGAAGCAGAGGTGGACCCCCTACAATTAATCACAATTGAGCTGTCAGGCGATCAAGAAAGTTAGCGCGGTTTTCGATGTACGAGATTCTTTAAACGCATAGTTGAGAATGCGTCTACTGTCTACAAATATGAATCCTCATTTCATGAAGCAATCGCCCGAACCGAATGGAGATGACTCAAAACGGTGTCAATTCGGCCGCAAAAACGTGAAAGCATTTGGGAAGGGTGTGGTGTGCAGTGGCAACAGAAGGCATCACCCCAAATTGGTTTACAATGACGGATGGACGCTCTTTGCTGCTTGTGCAAGAAGGAGCGATGATTAACGTGTCTAGAAATTTGCCACAAGTGGGGCACGAAGTACATCATCAACTGATGAAGTCATGGAAAACTATCAACTGACTCCTCTTCACTTCCCATTGATGATTACAAGATTGTTGACTGACTGACGTACTCCACGATTCGTGAAGCAAACGAGCTCATCCTGCACGGGTTCTGCGGCGGGTGTTTGTGGAGAACTGCAGAAGGTGCCTCTCTCTTTCTCAAGTCCTTCGCTCGATACAACTTGAAGGTGTACACCAAAGCCTCTTCACAAGAACCAGCTGGGTACAGTCGGGAAGTCCTCCTCTCATAAGACGATGCCCCGTCCATTATCCTTCCTAGACTCCTCTTTAGGTTCGATATGATTATCACCAGTTTAGTCGACAGCATGCAATCACATCACCCCATAGGTGGGAAATAAAAGTGCGATAGAAGCTGACGCGACCAAGACTAGACTATTTCCTGTTTTCAGAGGCAAAACATTCAGAAAAGGCAAAATTAACACCAAATTTGTATCTCACTGGGGCAGAATGATAGATCACACTTGCGGCCACTTCAACCCAAAAGCCCTCGGGGGAAAAAAAAAGCATCTTTGCAAAGTAAAACCGTGAAAGGGTGAAACAATTTGGTGTTGCTGTGTTGATAGCTAATTAGGTTGTTGTTTCTGAATGAGAGAAAAAAATGCGTGGAATTCCTTTCCCCTTTTTCATTAAAAGAAATTTGGTGGTATAAATGCATTATTGGCTTGAATAAAATCTCCCATCTCTGGACCTCCAGTGGAAGCAGTTGTACAAGCAAAGTGCAGTTGTATTGGACCCTCAACAATGAGGTGTCTGATAAAATAATGACAACTGTCTTCTCATGTTGGTTCCATGTCTATCCGGATCAATCGAATCAACAAACCATTTGAGTAATGATCAGCTTCAAGGTTGAATAGCTGGAAGGAAACTAGAATCAGAATTGGGAGCCCATCCAACCACTTTCTCAAAGCCAACTTACTCCTTCGGAAAAAAACTCATTCCACCAGTCGACTCAGCGTTGGAAATTGAAGTTGCAGATGTTGAGAGGGAGTCATGAAGGTTGAAGAGACGCGAACTGTACCCAAGGGAAGAGCAGGAGGCATTTCTATCTGTATGGAGGGTTGAAGAGGTCTCCACGACAGTAGGCGATATGTTGGCAGTAGTGGTGGTGGTGGTGGTAGTGGTGGTGATCCCAGCAGCAGCGGTGGCGGTGGTAGATCCAGAATTGTGTTGCGGTGAGGTATTACTAGTCACGTAGGCTGGAACGGCGTAGGAACGTTGCCGCCGTTTCTGGAAGGCCTTTACTACAAGATGTGCCTCTGACTCGGGATCCAGTCTCCAAAACGCCCCCTTGCCGGGCTCCTCTTGCCCTCGAGGGATGCGAATGAAGTAGCGGTTCAACGAGAGGTTGTGACGGATTGAGTTCTGAGTGGAAGAAGAATGGATAAAGCACCAATGTCACATATTTAAACTATAGAAATCAATATTTTGGAACATTGAATCCAAAAGTACCTCGACTGTTAATACCATAAATCGAGAATTCTTTGAATGTCTCGGACCATAATTTAGGTCAAATGATATGGCTCTGATGACCTATGGAAGTGGATTATTGTTGAAAAGATGAATCACCACGAAGAGAGGAAAGAATGCTCAAAAGTAGGGACATATGAGGCTTTTGAAGTAGGTGACTTCTAGACTTTGCATCAATGAAGATGCTAAAGTCGCCGATACTCACTGAGTATAGTCGTTCAACTTGCAGTACATGGGTGGGTAAAACAGGCTTAAGTCGTCTCTCTGCTTATAAACCAGTTTAATCCTCCTCTAGGTGTTAAACATCAAAACCTCCAAGTTCATTCCAGCTAGAAGTTGTACTTTCTCAAACATCTGTTGATGAAAATAAACAAACTAATTTACTCTCAATTCCTTTACGGAATGGCTTTTGTGTCTCGTTTTAGGGACTAACTGATTATCGTGCCCTTTTGAGAGTTCAAATGACTCGCGTCTTAGAGGCGATAAAGCCAAAGGAGCTACACAGCCAACATGGATCAGTTAAGTTGGCTTTCATGGTTGTTGAAGGAATGCAAACTCGTTATCAGTCGTGAGACCAGTTGACACCGTGCAGAGACCAATCCTATGCCCAAAGTCTTCCTGATAGTTGAGAGGCAGTAAAAATGTCTCCCAAGGGACTCTATTTGATATGCATACGAAAAACCCATCGTCTCAGAGGGTCTCTGGAAGGTACAGATTGAAATGATGCAGTCTTCGAGAGCTGGAATTAAGCTCCTTGTAAAATCGGTTTCATTACTTATCCAACTGGGCCTGGAAAAGAGCCTCCATCACCATAGAGGATATTTTCTGAGATAGAGCCTCAGAATAGATTTACATTGAATCGGCAATGTTAGAAGTATCTGTGAAGAAACCGGTCCTGGAAGTGAAGATGCCTATAGCGCTCGCGCCAGCAAAGCTAAACCAAATAGTATCAGAGGCTTCAGTACACGCCTTCCACCTTTTAGGCGAGCTTCTTCATGAACCATCACCACTCTGATCACTGAGTGTTGGAATAGGTGAGCACATTACTAAATCCTCCCCTCTTCACCGCGAAATGATGAAAGGAGGTGAACAAAGGGATCTAAACAGAACCCAACTTCCGGAATAGGTTCATGCATTGTGGGGATGAAACGAAGGCGCAGAATACACTAGGGGGAAAGGAGATGAAGAAGAAGAAGAGGCATAAATTATCCCCATCTCTTACTTTGGGAAGGAATGGTGAGAGTGGGAGGAAGGACCCCTTGAAAACCTTGACAACCAAGTGACGTCGAAAAAGGTGGGTGTGAAATGAAGGAATGAAAAAAATTAGGCGGGTGGTTGAAAGTGGTGCTGAAGTACACGCTACATTCAAAACAACTGTTTCGGGTATGATGTACACGTCGATGGGCCTTTTTGTACTCTCTGCCATTTTGGTTTTACTCTGTGTACCCTACGAGATGTGTGTAACACGATTCCAGGGCTGAAGAAGCCGTGATGGCAATAACAAGTCACGAGGAGAGCATACCGCTCAAAAATGAGTTCCAGTGAGGCATCACTCCAAGGTAAAGCCTCTCTTCCCTTGGCGTTGAAGAGCTACAACATCAATTGGAGATTGGTGAGCAGGTGCTCTCCAAATGGCACGCACTGACAAATTGCCAATTCACACTTAACTTTTGATTGAAAATGGCCAATGATCCAATGTTCCTTCAATCAATCTCCATTCAAGAAGAACTTCATCTTGTAACTTCTCAAAGAGAGGCAATTTCCCCTCCTCATTCTCACAAGCCAACACGACACAGAGCCACAGAGGCAAAACCCCTTTAAAGGAAGATACTACTTCAGCTCTATCCTCTGCGCTCCTCAGATGATACTTCCTCAACCTCCAAGTGATGACTATCGCCTTTCCTTGGTTTTAGTCCTACATAGATTGATGAATTGGCGGATCCAGGAGAGGTAAACAGATAAATTGATAGGTGGATGGCTGGGTGGAACAGTCTCTCTAACACTTTATTTGGAAGCTTCCTCTCAGTGATGAAACATCGTTACACTTCCATCTTTCCCCCTCATCCTAATACTGAAGGCCAGCAGGAAAGAGTAATTACAGGAAGTATCGACAATTACTCTCACGGGACTGTGGAAACAAAAAAATATTTGACTTGATTGAACGTCCTATTCGGCCATCTGTGAATCTCCCTTCATTCTGGTGGGACAGAGCTCCGTCACCCACCTGCTATTCCTTCTCCAAAGCTATAACACGATCACCACAGAACCGGCAGTGCTTCTTTCTATCGACACAACCCTACCAAAAAGTTGAATGAATTCAATGCTCTAGCAAACACTGGGCAACCCACCTGCCAGCCCTTCTGAGTGGGTTTGTAATAGGGGAACTGGGTGGAAATGTAGTTATAGATGTCTGATAGGGTCAATCTTCGATTGGGCGCCGAGACAATGGCTTGGACAATTAGTTGCGCGTAGGAGTAGGGTGGTTTTTCGTACACTGTGCCATGTTCCACCGCCTCTGCGGAACCCTCCAAATTGGAAGCCACTTCTTCAGTCCCCGTTGCCGAGAGGAAGGGCGATCCATTGCCACCTGGTGAGTGGGATAAGCATCGATCAGGGAATATTGATCGATCGGAAGGTCCCGAGTGGGTGTTTGAGCTGTCTGTCCCGTTGGACGCCTGACTGCAGGTGGTGGAAACCTTCAGGGGACTTCGTGAATAGGCTGCAAGGTACGAAAACAGTTCTTTCTTTCTACTACATTGGAAATCCAAATAGAGCAATCTTGGTTCTTTCCATCTCTGTGGTCTCCTGGCTTCACTGTACGCGACTTATTCAACCATCCGGGAAGACCTAGGACAGAGGTTGGAGACACACTTCTAAAGATGGGGAATTTGTCAAAACTTAACGAAGAGAGAGAGAGTTGAAACAACGCCAATTTCTAATTCTATTAAAGGAGCGAAATTTGAAGCGAATCCAAGGAAAAAACGACATACCTTCGAGCTCAAATGAAAATAATCTAGTCAAGGAACATTACCTGTCCATCGGTCTACGAACAGCGATTGGTCCACAGAAAGTGTGAACGTGTGCACCATAGAAATGCCTTCAAATGAGGTTCTCTTTTATACACTTCGCCCACCAAACGATGCACTATTTAGGAATCATGGCCAAATTCTCCTTTCCAGTCCTCTCGAGGTTAATAAAAATTAACTGGGGACGACGACTAAAATTTCGCGACAATGTAGCTATTCAGACTTTCCAATACCCGTTCCCATTCTGATGCCATGACGATCCAGTTCATGGCCGTAGTCATTTGGCCCCTCCATAAGCCTGTAATCAGCATTATTTCGCAGAATGTCTGATCAGTAGTACCTATGGCCCTCGTTCTCATAGCTTAATCGAGGACCTCATTTAAGTTGTCTAATCCAAGTTCTCTGGAACGAGAGTGAAAAAAAACCTTACCAACGAATCACATGACCCAAGCTGGTATGCGACAGGCATCTTTAAAGTTGACTACTCAGCTAATGCAAATAACAGCAAATAACGGTGGGTGTGGGGTCCACAAAAGGGGATTAAAGGGGTAGACTAAACTTTAGTTGACATCCACATCCCAGTAGCCACGGTAACAGCAACAACAACAACAGCGCACCGATAGTCGCGTCGCATGGCTAGCCACAGTCGATAACCAACTAGCCAAACAACCGACAAACTAACCAATCACCTGCGTGTACTTTTACAAGTGTTTGCACTTCTCATACCCCCGTTTGACAAATAGCCTATATCACTTACCCACACCTTCAGGCAGAGGTATAGAATTAAACAATCAAAAGGGCGGTCAAAGTTGCAGAATTGCGAGGTCGAAAGGCCAATTTATCTGGAGAGATGTTTTTCTGTTCAAAAACCGGCGCGTGGCGCAATAAAATGTACTTCTTGCGTCATTGGCAGACACGGGCGCGCGCGCACGCACGCACGTGCACGTGTGCACGCCCGTTCTTTTATAGGAGTTAATGACGTCACTAAAACAATGCGCACAAGGCCGGCCTTGGGCAGTGGCCAATGGGGACACGGAGACGAAAAATGCGCTGTTTTGTCGTCGGGTTAGAGTATGTAAACAACAGGCGTGGATACGTATGCACTCGTGAGTGTGCGTGCCTGTACCTCACCGCGCTAGCACCGTAGACACAATGGCAGGGAGCTAAGGCAGAAACATGCTACTAACCCGCAAGGAGATTAGGGAAACGAAGAGAGGTTGGCTGTTCAGCAGTCGTGGTGGTGGTGGCGGCAGCGGTGGCATCTAGGCGGCGGGATTTGGTTTGATTCGAGTTTGGAAGAAGAGACTCGGGCGGAGAACAGGGCTCCGGTGTGGAAAAGGGTTCGGTGGAGTCCGATTTGCACAGGGAGGAAGCTATTGCACTGGCGGTGGAGTCAGTGATTAGGGCGTTGAAGGGCTGGGGGTTCTGTTTTCCACCGAGATGGGTTGGATCTTCGTCTTCCTTCACAGAAGGCATCAATTTTTGCCTTCTGGAAATTAATCACAAACACATAGACTGAATTTCTATTGTTTACGCTACGCTTAACTCACACAAATTCACTGACTAATTTCAATTTTTTTCTAGAAAACAATAGTAAATGTGACCTTTTCCGAACTCAAAACAAGAAACGTCCTTGGCATGTCGTTGTCACAGCCCTTTCTTTTGCTCAATTAACCAAGGGAGGAAATGTTGTATAAAATTATGGTGGACTGATATTCACTCTCATGCCAACCATATGAAAAGGATGGAAGAAATAGCGCAGCCATGCGTAACTTTGACGTCTCAGAGAGAGAAAGATTCCACAGTCTGTTGCTAAGTGGCCGCATTTACTTAAGAGAGACCTGATTTATTCTACTTTTAGCAGTCCCTTCAGCCGGACCGCTGCATCACTGCCAAAGTCCGTTTCGGCTGGAAGATGCATAGGCCACCATCGACATGTCGCACACAGGCCAACGAAAACATTGGTATTGCGCAAGTTGTTGTGTGCGTATGTGCGCTTTTTTCCGCTATTTGCGGCACCACTGAGGTCGATCCCAATTTGCGATCCCTGATTTAAATAGCGCAGCTGTTATTACCGATTTTTTAAACCAACCGCGTGAGCTTGACCAATCGTAAAGGCGGACAAAAGTGCAAATATAATAGTTCCAGGGCCTTTGAAGTGGAAGATTTGTTGAGAGGATCTACACATACATAGACCAGTCACGTCTAGAGAAGCAAAGGCGCAGGTTGTGTCGAACTATATTTTTAAATAACTACGGAAATTCGACCAATCACACAGGCGAGCAAAAGTACAAATCCAATTATTCTAGAGTCCTTGAAGTCGAGGATTTGCTGAAGAAATCTACGCAAAACTAAGCCAATCAGGTCTAGGGACTCAACGGCGGAGTTGTGACAGTCTTCCAAGGAGCCTAAGATGGAGAATTAATAAAAAGTTTCCACTAAAACATACTAAATAAATGTAGGAGCTGAGATGCAGGAGCTGTGACTACCTATTTCTCCTTGCATTCAGAATACTCGAACGCGGTTCCATTAACTACACAAGATGCCGCGTTTATGGATAGCTAAAATGCTGCCAAAAGCAACCAGTATGGTCCAAAACTCGGTAAAAATGTGTCCATCTTGTGTGAGGTTCCAGTGTCTGTAAAACGGACCAAAATGCAGCCCACCAGCCAGTACACATCCGTGCACACAGCTACACACGCAGAGAGAGGAACACGGAAACGTCAATCATCCTAACCCACAAACTCGTGGAAAAGCCCATGTTTTTCCCAGTCTTGCACTGGAATTCACGTTCTACAATCTACATCGAAGCTGCTGGTTGTCAGGAGGGAATTTGGGGTCAATTTTAGGGACACAAATTTGTGTGAAAAAAAACCCATAGACACCGTACCCTCAGATCATGGAAAGGGGTAGGGATTAAAAAGAGGATATTAACGACCCCTTAATTGGAGTCAAAATAGGCAAATTGACCTCTTTGTTGCATCTTTTGCTACCGCCTTTCTGTATGTTGTTTATGTCTCGCCAGGCTGTACTGCCTTGCTTAGCTGCGCTTCGAGAAAAAAATCTCCCCTCACTTGCTCACTACCTCACCAACACACACGCGCACGTTCTATGGGCTGAAATTATTGTTGCTACAGCAACGCAACAGTACGGTTCTTCGCAGGCAGGCAGACTTTCGTAAACACAAACACACCAAGTGCGAGCGGGCATTCGGAAAGCAATTATTTTCGAACGAGGCGCGTACCAGCCTCCAACTGCCCCTATTGGCCAGTCTCAAGGTCACTAGGCAGCCGCTGCTACCACTGCTGCTGTCTGCACTGATGCGTAAGTTGTTTCGTGTACTTTTGGGAACACACGCGCACGGACGCGCAGTGGCGTTTTTAATAGCCTCCCGCTTGGACGACTGCATTATTATTGTTATGCTCCTTCTAATATTCCTCCTCCTCGTCTAGCGCTGTTTACGAAAACACAACTCCTAGACTTTCAACCTCCCCCTTCCTTCATCTCCCCTTGTTTTCGTTCTTGGGTTATTTATAAAAGTATGAAAGCAGAACAGATTACTAATATTCGCTAACTGTCTGGCTGCAAAGCCGAATCTTTTGTGTATTTTTATAACTTCTCCATCATCAATAGCCCACTCCATTCTGCACCACATGAGGTCAGGTTCAGTGACCTGACACACTGCGCTGCGATGCGCAGCGTCGTGTGCTGAAGGGCCGCGGCTGCCGGGGCGGCACAGCAGAACATCTTCCTAGGTCAACGTCAGTTCATCAAGGTCACTCTACATGTGTGTTTGTATACACACAGATGTGTTTGTGTGAAAGGCCTTGGAGACTGTTAGGAATTAAAAAGTTTATGGAAATGATAATGATGTAGGAATTTGGATGGCAAAGGAGCTAGTGATGTGATGTGATCTGTGATGTTAACAGACACGACAAAAAAGAACCACCTCGAGAACAATTCGTTCACATTCAACGCGAAGATAAATAAATGTATCTTTACCATTACATCAACAAAATAGTTTGGAATTTAGTCACGTACACATTAACAAAGAAAACGTTAGCTTATTCAAGTTTTAATATTTTGAAAAGCAGTAAGGTAGAAAACAAAGGAAGAATTCCACTCAAACAAATAAGCTAGGTTCTACTACAAAGCAGGTTATAACGGGCTAGCCGATATCAATAAATCAACGCCGGGTGTAAACATTAGAAAAAACTGCGTTAAAAGCGGATGCCAAAAAAGCCGATCGAAAGTACAGAACCTAAAAATTTACAATCTGATATACTTCATTCACGAAATGTTGACAAAGTGGGTCAAACACAATAGCCTAATTTAATACTTAGCCGATAAAATTTTGCTGCAAGTACGCCCTATTAAAGGAAATGCCAAAAATACGTACTTCTCATCCGGGAAATCCGGGATGTCCGAACCATACCCAGTTAGGCCAGCGAGTTCAGCAGAATACCTCCAAATAGTGCGTTTTTTTGGATGTCGCAAGCTTGAACTGGAATCCAAAATCTCAACAACAAGCGTAATGGGTGTACTCGGGAATCTAAGACGACAACTAAGACAAGAGTTAAAAGATAGTACATATACTACCAGTTGGGTAGTGGAATGAGTTCTTCACTAAACATTTGAAACTCCTCATCAATGAAAATACCATTCTTGCCAAGAATACGAAGAAAAAGTGCCCCATTAATTGTATGAAGCTCAAGATGTTTTCGGGAAATACAGACAGAATCACCAAGACATATATCAGTAGGCAACTGGCTTCGCCTACCAACGGTTATAACCTCTTTCTTCAAGCAGTGCGTGAAATTCGGTCCTGTAACTCGAGTATACATGAGTCCAGTAAATTTTAAGTTACTAGGACCAAAAGTTGCCAATTAAACGGAATTGCGCTTATCGGGCGATATCAGAAGCAGCGGATATGCTAGAAAAATGCATGTACACCGCTGTTAACACTAAGGTCATAAACATTGTCTATAGTAAAACTAAACACAACCAGATTTTACGCACCGGCTGCTGAAAAAGAAAAAGATTTTACTCTAGAGTACTTAAATATGCTAAACGAATTTCAATATTAACCTTTTAGTTCGCTCGAATTTTGACCTGAAACTAGTTCCGTCATGTATCATAATTGGTTTAAATTTATGCTCCTGATGCTAGATCTTTGTATACTTTTTTAAGGTTTCTGCTTATAATTTAACAATAGTGTGTGTACTTAATTGCCGCCCAATTTTCACTCAAATGTCTTCGACCGATTCTCGCGGAGATTAAATGCCCAATAGAAATATCTTTACTGCGGAAAGTGACCATCTACCACGCAGGTGACTGGAGTTTGAGCCTGTACAATGTTCACTACCGGTAAATGGGTTCAACGAACCTACAGAAGACCTCCTCTCTCTTGGAGACAAGCGGACGCCACCAGCCCAACCGACCACCAGCAACTTTCACACCCCCAACTAACCCGGACGCAAAAGCACAACAAATCTACAATTCATCATTACAAAAATCACACATACACCTAAAACAAGGATGCACAGATCAAGCGTTAAAGTCGATTCGCTTCGACTCATATCCCGCGTTCCCCACCAGTGTTACTGTTTTGCCCCCCTCAGCACCAGCACCAGCACCGCTGCTTGCTCCACTCGCCGCTGCAGCATTAACCACAGTGGTGAAAGTGGTGCCTCCTGCCGTTGCTATAGTGACTCCAGATGCGCGTTTAAGACCACTAGCCACGGAAGCCCGCCTTTCTGCTGCCCCGATCACGGCGTTGAGTTCGAGGAGGTCCTTGCTGCTCCCCTTACCTACGGTGAAGGAAACACGTTTGGGCGAAAGGGTTTGGCCTCCGACACCAAGGCCAGCTTGCGATGGAACCGTAGCGGCTGCTGGTGGGGGGTGGTGAGTGATGCCAACCTGGCCTGGGGCGTGGAAGTGGTGTGCTTGTTGTAGGTGGTGCTGAGCTGGACCTATGAAGACATTGCGAGTGGACGCCAGGCGTCTAGAAGAAAAAAAGGGGAAGCAATTTTTGAAGCTCCTGTCTCCAGCCACTCTGCTAACCTTCCACCGACTTGGGCGCCTTGAGGCGCACAAAAGTTTCCACATGCTCAACTAACTTTAACAGTAATTACCTAGCTGGTAGAAAGCCTTCGCTAGGGAGCGCAGGGTAACCACCATGTACTGCATGTAGAGTCGAGTGAGAATGTACGGCAGCGGCTGCAGCGGTAGTCGTAGCGGTAGTAGTGGCCGAAGTTGGATGCGCTGCCGGTAGCGGGGTGAGCGGAGGCTGCGTTTTTCCTGCAGGATCGGAGGCCGCACTGGCGGTACCAGCGGCGGTGGCAGAGGTTACAGAGGGTGGTATAAAACGCTGTAAAAAGGCCTCCACACGTGCGAGGAAGACGAGGTTGTAGAAGCGAGTTAGATCGGCACGTTCTTCAATTGTCTCGGTGTTGGCGGCAGTGGAGCGACTAATCAATACGCGTCGGTATGCATCGCGGCTGGCCTGTGGCTGCATGCGGTACGCCTATATGGAATGCATAAACATTAATAATAAAAGTCCCACCTGCACGATCTCCACTAGACTCAGAGGTCTTGCATTGCCTGTCACCCCACCACCACTAGCAGTCGCCTTGGCAACGCCATAGAGACAACATAGGAGGATCTGATCCAAAAGCCTGTCCTTCAACAACTCCGTCTCATTCACCAACACATGCTCAAACGTCGTCCATGCTCGAGCTAGCAGAGGAGCAGTCGCAGTCCCTCCTGTCGCTGCTCCTGCACCTCCAGCTGGCGCCGCTGCACCCGACGACGATTGAATCCTCTCACAAATGGCCCGTAGTCTTGATGCTGCCAAATGGTAGACATGACGAAAGAAGATGGCCATTGAGTCGTGTCGTAGGGGTGGTGGCAGAGCAGTCGTCGTTGTTGTAGCCGACCAGAGAGATGTTCCTCGGGGCTCTACCTCGGCTTCGGTCGCGGTATCCAACCCTTCCTCCGTCCCAGACGCTGCCACTTCTGCTTCTGATGCTGCGAGAAGGCTGGCAGCTGCGCGGGCTGACTCATCCTGGTGTTGCTGCTGAAGTGTTGTAGATGCGGTAGAGGTGACAGCAGAAGTAGCCAATCGAATCTTCTTGGCTGGAGTGATGGAGGTGATTCCACCGGATTGGTTTGATATCGGTGTGGTAACAAGTAGCTCCCGACGGGGGAAACGACTCACAATGCTCTGCAGAAACAGAATAGGGGATAAACACCATGCTAGCATCCTATTTTCCCATTAGACCCCAGCGTCACAAATACATGACACCTAGATTAAGAGGTATGCATTATGGAGAACTGCATACAGCCCTCCTCGATTTCAAAAAAGCTGGCTTTGTGATTAAACAGTGGTCAGCTTCGAATTCAAACCCTCAAAGTAAGACTACAAGGACAATCATCGAATTATCTCACGCACATCATCTAGTTTTTCCGGAGGAAATATCTCTTCCACTGAAGGCACAGTTGAAGTACGAGAACCCGTCGCAGAACTACACTGAATGGTGGCCCAAATTGAGGAGGAGCTTCGCCAAGCATACTCTCCTAAAATTCCCTCCACCACGCAGTTCAGGTACTTCACCAACTCTCTTGGTAATTCTACGTTCTTTACAAACACTTCAACCACCTTGTAAAAGGAGATAGCATCCAAGGCGAGAGGTTCCAGGATCCAAGGGAACCGCCGCCCTCCATCCTCCTCACAATTCACAAGAACAATTTCCAAACAACAGGCGTAGAGGGCGCGATGAAACTCCTCGGAGCGAACGATTCCTCCTCCACTGCGTCGAGACTTCTCGTCAGCAAGAATTGACTCCAACCCATAGTAGTAGAGTTGTTCGGCCAAGTGACAACGATGTCCAGCCGCATCCGTGGTGGCCGAATTGCCGCTAGCGACGTAGGCGGCGGTGAAGTTGCGAGAGAGGCTCTGAAGACGTGTACGGATGTTAGTCAGTGGTGTCTCGTTGGTGACCGTGGAGCGCACAAACTCAGCGAGAGTCTCGCTGGGATTTCGACTGCGACCGGAGAGGAGGGCTTGAATGTGGTGAAGGTTCTCACTGCGTGTCTCCGCGCTGTTTAATCCCACAAAACCACTCAGACTGCCCATTACGGGACCGTAAAGAGCACTGTCAGGACGCGTAGAGCCCATGTAGAGGCCACTGCCCATGCCTTCGACTCCTGGTGGTTCTTTGGGTTCTCGCTACAAAAAAGGGCTCTTGCCAACAATAATTCAATCATAAAACCTTCTTAGAAATGTGCTACTTTAATGAAGTCCATAGAAAAGCTGAATCGCAAGAAACGGTTTCAGGACTCCACAACTGTCTTTGTAAGCAAATTGATAGAACTCAATAAAAATAGACTTCGCAGCACAAATTCAGCAGGTGAATGTCTAGACGAATTTTATGTAAAGTTAAAAACTCCACCAACTAAAATGCCTTACAGATATGTGTTTGGTATCACCCAAAGCACTGGGCCGGGCGGACCCAATTTCCTCGGCAGCTTTAGAATTGAGGAAAATGCGTTCGTCGAAATCCCCGGTGCCGAGAATGTACTCCTCATAATGGTCATTGAGACGCTGCATTGCATTTGCAAAGTTGTCGGGACGCAAGAAGTCCGCGGGTCCCGGAGGATGGAGTTTTGACACATCCTTGATTGAAGAGAAGAAAGCGGTAGATAGGTCAAAAATAGGTAGATCAATACGGAATGGTTTGACAGCTGTGCGATGCATGAATAGACCAGAGATGGATGGAAGGAATGTAGCTACCTACTAATCAAAAAGTCAAGTACTAAAATCGCGTGGTCGTGAGAAGCAAAATACCGTCACCCACTTTTTCAATAAGCCTCGAGACGTACGGCCGAAAGAAATGCTCCTTAATCGCCTTGCATTCCACAAAGTTTATCCCATTGTCATCACAAATGTAACGCAGCATACAGGGCATATGAGTTGCATCTATAGTTAGTGGAACAGTAGCGCTAAGCGGACCACCCGTTCTTCCACTGCCACAACGGTAGCCGCGATTCAAGAGACGTCTTCCACCTCCTACCAGCAGCACACCGAGAATCCAATCCAGACAGCAGGCAAGGAGGTAGAAAGAGTTCACTAGATCATCTGCTACCGCTGGAAAGTTAGCCCGCGTCTTAACGAAGAGGGTCCAGGTGAAGCGAAAGATATCCATAGGAGTCACAGTGGAGGGATCTTCAGGAGAAAAAAAAATAGTAATTTACCTTTAAAAGATGTAGGTAATCGGGTTGACAACCATCCAACATGAAAAGTCAATTAACTACCAGGCAAACAACCTACAAGAAATCTAATAAACTTATTCCCTAAAATCCCATAAGGTAAACCTGTCAAAAGGTATCCAGAGCAGGTCTCCGTGCCATCAGCTTGAGGACTGGTCTGTGGGAGACCATGAAGAGCTGTGCATTATACACTTATGACGCTATTTACAACGCAAATCTTTCGGTTTTTGCAATTTTAGCTTCCCCTTTAGTGCCATGTCATCCTCGCCATGCCCCTAGCTGTCCTTTCCTTCCATACACGAATACCACAACTTCACAGATGACTCTGAGTGGTACTTGAGTAGCAATAGTAAGCGCAATCGGGTTGAAGTAAAGACACGCCTCATTTTGCTGGTCGGATATCGAGCCTAAACGACGCACGGCGAATAATGTGGGTGGTTATAGCTGAGAAGACTTGTGAATAAAGGGTTACTGGAGCGGCGTTCACATTTGACAATCCCTTGTTCTGCAATGAAATAGATCACAGCCAAAGTGACACTGAATTTGAACGATTTAAAATCTCCATCACGGAGATGCCACATTCAATGGACCACACAAACAGGTGGCACCTCCTCAACGCTGCAAACAGAAGAAATGATCGCACTGTGATAGCTAGCCAGAACTGAAGTAATAACAAAGGAAATGTTAACTCTGTGATGCGTCCAATGGAACACCTCTGCTTTGGGGAAAAAAGTCCACAAACAACAAATATGAGATGAAATACACAGTTGGTAGTGTTAACCCCTCTTGAGTAACATGAAGCCAGTGACTCGTAGCAATGAAGGCACATTGGTTGACGAATAAGAGCTACAACGTCACTTCATTCAAATATCATTTAACCACGACGTTTCCCCAATTCACCCCATTTCCACCACCACTTTGGTGACATGGCTTCCTGTTCGTGTACACAGCCTCCCAGCCCTTCCACACATCTTCAGTAGAATTGCATGACCTATTACATCACCCAGACCGCCTCTGCACGCTATAAGTAACCACATTTTTAAAAATACATGCATCGAAAATGGCTCACCAGTACCTGACTCGTCATCCTCGTCTTTCTTTGCAAGATTGCCACCATCCAACCCACAAAAGTATAGAGGAAATGCACGAGAATAGTAGCGAAAAGCCACCGAGGAGACGGCAAACTGACGCTCCAGACGTTCAATTCGATCATGCATTTCGTCCGACATCTCGGTCATGTCAGACCACTTGCGAATGCGGTGGAAAAATTGCACCAGACTCATCTTCGCCGTGGCCAGCAGACGAGTGAGCGAGATGTAGGCGCTATCCACCATCACCTGACCAGAGGCACTATCTGTGGTGGGCCGACGACAGCACTCGTAGAGTGAGCACACCAGCCACTGAAGTTGGTCACCCTCGATGGAGTAGTTTGTCCACACCTCTGTGCAAAAGCAAGTACACAAATCGAACTCTCATTAGTGCTTCACTCCCCAACCTATGCAAAAGCAAATTAAAGGCTGTCTGTTCATTAGGCAATGACATCACCTTCTTCAATGCAAAGGGAGTACACATACCCATCTATCCACTGCGTGAATTAGCAGCAATAATAGTTGACATACATTTGCGCCCACTCGATTCGCCAACGAAATTGGAGTTCCTTGAGGACAGAAATAATTTTGGAGACATGAATTGGACAGATGGAACACAGAATGGAAGGATGTACAGACAGGCTTGAGTAGCAGCAACAAATGGATACCGGCCGAATGGGAAGATGGAGAGAACAATATACGCAAGATAGACATCGCTTCGACTGGCACCTTCGAAGTGTACATTCACCTGCTCTATGATGATGGTCCGTTAATCACGAAATGGCCTATCTCAATCAATAATGGCACCGATGAAGCAAACAGCATTTTTTCAAATATGAAATATTGGACGTGGCTAAGCCGCTCAATGCTGAAAAACAGATTGAGGTTATTGTCTGTATTTCTGAATATAACTTCTACTTTGTGCGATCATACTGGAGAGGAGCAAACAACAATTTAAAGCATCCACTAACCAAATGAAAAAACGGAGCTGAGACCAAAGCGACATATGAAACGAGAGGAGGGTCTACGAGAGTAGATCGCTGGTGCATCTGCCCAGTAATAATTGTCATGGCTACGAATTCAAGGGTGTTAGAATGATTAGAACGACAAAGAGGAGGAAACGAAAGTGCGCCTAAGCAAATGGATTGAATTTAGCACAAGAGACGAATTCGACAAGCGAAATATGAACACAACGAGTCTGAACTTTTCGATAGCATTACACTTTAACTGCACTTGATTGTTTGAAGCGGTATAGAGCATAAAACGTTCCATCTCCTCCGGCGCCAAGCTTAAAAATAATAGATCAATTTGAAAGACAGTTTTGCAATGTGTTGAACGCTGTGACACAATTTTAAACGCGCATAAAAGGCAAAAATCATTATTTGATTAAATAAGCAGTGGACAAGCTGTTTGGAAGTTCAGGCTGACCCTAGAGCATATGTAGTTCAACAAGCATATCCGCCAATCCCAAGGATATAAAACTACTTAAAAGGCCAAAACAGCAAAACATATGGCCTAGGGAATAGGTGTAAGCTATTCTACATTATCAAACCTCCTTAGTAGCTAAAGTTTTTAAAAAACATAGTACAAATGAACGGTGACAAAGATGAAATCAACAAACGACGACACAGTAAGCAACGCATGAGTTCGGGTTAATTGTGGATTGTTTTGCCAACAACTATAAAATGCAATCCCTCAACAAACATAGCCAAGTGTACTTAACATGTGGAAAGGAAGACTAGTCGATAAGACTTGACTGCGAAGTTTAAAACAATTCGAGATGAAATTGCATGCTAGGGACAGACAGAAACCCACCAATTTGACAAGCCTATATTCCTCCGGGTCTACTAAGCTCTGTACAGAAAGGTGCGCATAAATCAAATGCATGCAGCATTCAGGAAACATACTAAATTTGTGTGAGGATCCAGTAGCATCGTCAAAGGAAAGAAATGCACTCACCCTTGTATTTGTCCCACGCCTCTTCACGAACGGTGGATTCTATGCACAAGGCATTGCATAAGTCTTCAAATCGCTTTTCAATGGGCTCATCCACGTCGTACATATGGAATAAGTACAAGACCGCCTGAGCAAAATGAAACACACCAATACAACTCCCCGCGTGACCCACGATTCAAAAACGAAATCTCGAACTTGTTTTACTGTACCGAGAACACTGTACTAATTCCCACACATTTACTAAAAAATACATAAAATTGTAAAAATCTTAAAATTTTTGCCGATTTTAGAAGTACGGAGCAATGTTGATGCCAGATTAGAGGCACCAGCAGAAAATGGCATGCATTTGCCATCTATCCGGTAGAAGTAGATTCGTAACGAACTAGCTTTGCATTTATAACGTCGCTGGTGAGGATTTTTACTTGCTGACCTACGCACTGATCACCAAAATCTTCTTTGCTTTCAGCTTCTGAGTCTCACTCACACAAGCTGATCCATTCAACTAGCTGGCAACCAAAAGAGAGTTAATCTACATCCTAAAACAGGAAGAAGGGTGTAACAGCCCGAGGCTGAAATCGGCATTTTGAACAAAGTGTTGCAAAGGGGACATCATTTTATTGTCAGATGACGTAAATCGTCCCTTTCCAGTAATGCATGCTGCTTCAATTCACCTATCTCCCATTTGATGAAGCCGTGAATGAGTTGATGCATATGCAACCTTCTTTAGCGCTACTGCAATTTGTTCCCGACACTCTCAACCCCAACAATCACATTTCGTGGCGTTAGTTCGTGCAAGTTTACAGTGTAAATGTTAATAACACTCGAAATGATAGTACAACTTACGAACTAGGCCACATTTCTCCCACTCAACGGTACACCGCAGTCAGCCAAATACAGCTCATTTGATAAGTGACAAGGCGCGTCAGATAGGTCAAAGTGTGAACTTTTACCCACAGTAAAAACTCTTCGTGGCTTCAATAAATGTATCCTATTCTGCATGTTAAAGTAGTGGGCTTGAACGTTTTATTATCAAATGTGACTGTGTGCCACCCCAGATTCAGAAATTTTATCTAGTTTCAGAGAAAGCGGCGTAAGACGCTGACCTGGCTCAGCACCGTTCCGCTTTACCAATAACCTTGGTTGCCAGGTTTACCAAAGCGCGCACACCGCTGAGTGAAGCCCCTCTAGACCCGATGTCATACGACGCAGACCTCCCGAATTGGTCTTGGTTAAGCAAGGTCTCTGCCCTGCCGTGGCATGCTGCCAATTATAATGCCTCAACTAATCCCGTGGAGTCGTTTATTCTACTTTATTTACACAAACCACTTTTCTCTCCTACGAGGTACAGGCAGATCTGGTGCTAGAAGCCCATGACCTTATTCAAAAGGGATGCAAACATACCACCACGTCGGAGATGAGAAGGATAAGTTACGATCGGCAGCACATAGATTCAAATCTTCGTAAACTCTCTTCTATGACGTTATGCTTTTGTATTCAGGCGTTACGATTGCAAAATGATCCCTCGACACAGGCCCCAAAATTGACACCAGGCCTAATCCCTCTGGCTAGGTATAAAGTCAGTTGATATTTTAATACGGCAGTACAGAAGGGTTAAGAGGCTGGTAGTAAAGATGCATGCCTTTAGTATAGAAGTCGATTTGGGGAAGACAAAAAATAAATACTGTCGTATCACATATCTTCCAGCAATCAGGATTTCCCATTCGATGGACTTCTAACCTAGCGCAAGACAGGATTTATGTTCATAGGATATGCTGACTACAATGGTCAGGTTTGGAGAACTGAATGGACGCCAGCCTCATCAATCTCCTGGAAGCACAAGTTACAAATTGTCGGATCGTCTTCTGCCCTATTCAACAGGGCTTCACTTTCAAGGTGCCTCCAGGCATGAGTGTCGCCCTCGTCGGTCAGTCCGGTTGCGGCAAATCAACCGTCCTCCAACTCGTTCAACGCTTCTACGATCCCTCCAACATCGACTTCACCGAAGGCATAATTTTCGATGGCGTCAACGCCCGCACTCTCGCACCCAACTGGATCCGACGGCAAATCGGAGTGGTCTCGCAAGAGCCCAACCTCCTGGATCTCACCATCCGCGAGAACATTGCCTATGGTCCCAACCACCGTTTCGAGAACCCCGAAGACGTGACCTCTGGCGTGCCCATGGAGGCGATAATCGAGGCAGCCAAACAGGCCAACGCCCACGACTTCATCAGCAACCTGCCAGAACAATACGAGACACGGGTGGGACCGCGAGGATCAAGACTGTCTGGCGGTCAGAAACAGAGGATCGCGATCGCCAGAGCGTTGGTTCGAGATCCACGATTGTTGGTGTTGGATGAGGCGACAGCGGCGTTGGACAATGAGAGTGAGAGAGTGGTGCAGGCAGCCCTGGATGAGGCTATGAAGAAGGGTGGCCGGACGTGTCTGGTGGTGGCACATCGACTGACCACGGTGGAAGTCTGCGACCTTGTTGTGGTGTTGGAGAGAGGGAAGGCAGTGGAGTGGGGCACACCAAGTGCTCTGCTGGAGGTGAAGGGGGCATACCATGCTCTACGCAATGCGACGCCCATGGGTTTGATGGTGTAAAAATCATCAATGAATTATGAAAACATGGTTTGTATAGTCACCTAATCTATCTAGATAGTTGCACAAAGGTTTGAAACTCCACCGCTTACGTGCAAGCAAAGTGCCAAAGTAGAACCCGCCATTCATTAAAACGAGATGCCCCCGCGACTGCGCCCGAATACGGTGACGAAGTCTGCATACCGAAGGAAGAAGGAAGACCGCCGGAAACGGCGTATGCCGAGCCCACTCATACAGGGATTACCGGAGACGGGGATCAAGAAGACGAGGGTAAGTGTGTCCTGAACATGCGCAACCCCAATCAGCGTACCCCGATGCCGAGAAGGAAGGCCCTCATGGAACCGGTCTACCCATTCCAAGGGAATGAAGGTCAAGTTTGAAGCAATAAACATCGAATCTCTTACAATGCAAGCCTATATTTCATCGTTTTCTGAATGATCGCAAAGCAAAAGAAGCAAAATTTCGCTTAAGCTGAAGCTGAAAAAACTGAGAGGTGACAGATGATAAGAAAGCAAGTACGGACTTCGATACTAGCAGCCGTGGATCTCAAAGCAATGGTCTGGCGATTGGGATCCTCCGCTTCTGGCTTCCGAAAGCCTGGATCTCCGCGGTACCACCCGAGTCCCGTGTTGCTTTGGGAGGCCACAGATAAAGTCGTGGGTGTTGACCCGTTCAGTCGCCTCAATTACAACCTCTGGATACACAAAAGATGATTTCTTCCGGATTATCGAGACAATATTTAAGAACATAGACGATGTTCTCCTAAACGATGAGAACGAAGAAACTAAATTCTTGCAGGACGGTATGGAGTCCGAAGAGTTCTTTACTGTTGGCGTAGAGCAGCAAGCACCAAATCTAGCAGATTCAAGGCATATCTCCAAACCCATCCAATTACTGAAATAGAAGTCCCCCACTGCTGCCACTGGTGTAGTAGACACGGTGTTTCTCGTGCCCATCGCAGCTTTTATATCCTTCGAGATATTGGTAGTCTAATGAGTCAAATATTTCCCCCAAACCAATTAAAAGACCATTTATAGCCACTTTCGTCGGATCCAGAAATGGCAGAAAAAAACCAAGTCATTCTCACACCGCAGTTTGCGAAAGTCATCGATCTTCTCGCAAAACTTGTCTCACATCTCAGAAATAAACTTCAGGG
>MIEF01003051.1:0-15630 GCA_001870725.1 Taenia solium
GTTTCGCATCGATGTGGTTGTGGGTATTGCGAGTTTTTTCATTAATGTAAAGATATATATAACTGGGAAGGAGGGAAGTAATATAATGGCCTCTTCTGTCTACAGGTACAGTAGCAATGCACTTGCTTCAGGGGTGAGGAAGACAAGAGCATAAGTAGAGAGAGAGAAGGTGTCAGCACCGATAGTTGGCGAGAAGTGAGTCGACCATACTGCAGGCCTTGAAGGAGTACTTCTCGACAGTACCTTTGCAGGTGTGAACCTGATTCTGCAACAAGGTAGCAAAGTCTGTTCTGGAAGTACGAGCTTGTGAACTGAATGTGGAAAGCATCGCTATGCGACCTTCCTACTCTCGAACATCGAAGTGGATTTGTGTAGTTGGGACGCGATTTTGCTGCCTCAAATTCCACATGTCAGTGAATGCAACGTGCTGTCACGATCCTGACGTGTGACAGCAGACACGGCTACAAGCAGAAGGTGTGCCCGCATGGTAGGCTGTAGGGGTCGTTCATCCTCCCCGGCACAATGGGAAGGCGAAACAACTTCACCACTTCTTTCTACACTACTGAGTCCTCCCCCATTGTGTCTGCCAGGTTTATTGTAACTCTCCTAACTTGACTGTAACTGTTTGTCCAATTGTGGGAAGAACCCACACTACATCCCACACGTGGCTTTTCTTCCTCCCTTTGTCAATTCTCCGCCAACCTTACCACCAACCATCGTTGTGTAGGCCCCTCCACAGTGTCCCGTTCCAAATAAGCTACTCAACTTCGCTACTCCTAGCTACAACTTCATCAAGCGAATCTGCATATCAAAAAAATTACGCTTGACACCGCTCACCCAATCACTTTTCAATGCAACCGATGCATCTCTCTGTGCAAAGCCTCTCAGCTGGTCTACTCATCCATCTACTCAGGTGACTAAATGCCAGTGGATTGAAAGCAAATCGCGCGCTTCGCGATCTTCTCAGTGACACTTCATTTTCTGCGTTCAGTCAGGGGCCTCGTAGAAGCCACCCTTACACAAATAACCCACATGAACGCTCCAATTATGATATCTGCGAGAGTTCAATCCATCGTTTTGTTGTGCCTCCTTCCAATCGAGTAATAACGTGCGTTCAGGATGACAACTCCAGGCCTAATTACCATTCTCCACAAAAAAATCGCTCCATGAGCTGACAGTGAAAAGTCCCCAATAAGCCTTAGTGACGCCAGTTTGTTTACTCGTGACAGCTGAGAAGGCTAACTTTACCTACCTCGTGAGAGGCAGTGATGCGAGGCCAGATCCCCAGTAAGAGCTCCAATGGTGCAGTCTAACTACTCCCCCAACTAACGATGTAGACAAGCCACTGCAAAGCAGTCACAGGGCAGTATCCAGCTTCGACCTGTTCTGATACCTCTGCCTCCAGCAAACTCGCCAAGCCAGTGCAAATCAACAGTCTCCGCACAAATCACGGAGCGCACCACCGCCACCTCACTTACTTTAGCGATAAGCACGTGAGTCGCACCCTCAACAACCCTTGTTTTATTATGTGCCCACAAAGGCAACACCTTCACTTTAGCCACATTAGTGGGGTTACGGTAATGCACCACTTTGAGTTAGGAAAACCTCGAAGACTGCGGCGACTGTAAGGAAATGTTTTATGTGTTCCACAACAGTGACTACTCTCGAGAATGACGGAGTCCGTAGTAATTTTCCCGGTCCGGAGGGGCCGTAGAGGCAACAGTCGTCGACATGGACGAGGGTACATTGCGTCCATCAGCCATATGAGACGGCACATGCAGGCAAAATCAAGGTGGCGAGACTCCAACCGCGATCAGTTGCTGATGCCTCGATTCACCTCGTTCTCGGTAATCAGGTCCTGTGACCGACTAAGGTATTAGCTAATGTCAGCTGAGGTCTCCATGCGAGCCACGAGTAATTTGCGCAGATTCAACGTTCTCCAAATAATGCGTCTGATCTTCTAAAATAAAATCAACAACTTTTAGGCGCCTCACAACCTAGAAGACCTCCACAACTACATGCCACGCGAGATTGGAACATTTTCGATGTGCATGAAACTGCACTACTACAGCTGTGCTCCTTACAATCTCGTGGAGGAAATAAAGTGAATTTGGACTCATGTGCACAACTCTATGAGGCTTTACAATGAGTAGACTTACCGATGATACACAGTTCACACTTACATTGCAGTTGAGATTCCCACCTAGGGCATGAACCCAATGCACACCGGCGATCGTACAATGCAACGAAATACGGTTCGATCCACCCAAGGCAGCACACGACCCCGATCTCATCCAACACCAATTAGCATCGGGCTGATCACAAGTGGGGGAGAATAGAGAAATCAATTGCTTAGACAGCAAATCACGATGCTCGATATCATGCGGTCTTCATTCTGTCTGCGGAGTACATTGCAAGCGCCAGGTAAAATCAGGACACCCAAACCCAGGTCGAATGTTGCTACAAAGTAGCAGTTGTCTATTTGAGATGATGTAGCTTGAAATCAGATCTAAGGTAAAGGTCCTCGACTCGGATCTGTTGGCAAACAACTTGAGCTTTACTTGCGGAGTCAAGCACTCCTGGCTTACTAGGACCACACACGCATTTAAGTGCGCGCGGAGATGCGACTGGTCTTTATTTTGTTTTATTTGGCGCTAGACTTAAGGGACTTTAGTAGTTTGAGGAACAAGGGTGTTATTTAAAATCATAGAGGCATCACATTTGTCGCGCACTAACATATGCTTTTATAATGGGTAAATGGCTCTTTTACTCGTAGTTATGATTCCTATTGCAAATGTTTGGATTTTTCACAGGTTCAACAAACGCCTCATAATTTTGTAAAAGCTTTAAGTATTTCTCCCTTAAGGTTGTTGTGATTATGGGTGCAAGTACCCAAAGTGATCACCAGCATGCTTTAAGGGTTTTTAGCTCCTTAAAATTTGCACATTTGCATGCGTATCGATTTCCATTCGGTTATTATTGTAGAGTCCTGAGACCTTCTTTAAGGTAAAAGAAAGCCTATTACTTGGACAGAACATATAATCTGGAAACAGAGGGATGGGGGGCCGCTGGCACGGCCCGGAGGCCGGCCAACTGGCTGGTACAATATGGCCACCCAAGTGACCGAAACCGGCAGTTCAAACGAACAAGGTATTACATTTACCACCCACATGAGTAGAATTTCGTCTATTTGTCTGCTGGTATCAGTTACGATCACTTGAGGTAGCCAAATTGTCCTAGCCGGACCATGCCAGTAGCTCGATCTCCTTCTCCTTGTTGAATACATACATATTTTGCTTAAGCGGGTATAATGTTTGAGCAGAATGTATGTTTGGCAAACAGAAGAGATTAATGCAACTGGCATGGCCAAGGGGACAGCCCACCAGCGGAGACAATGTGGCCAACCATGTGCCCATTGCTGAAACAAAGAGTTAAGCAAACAACAACTAAAAGAAGCTTCTGATATCTCCATTGTTTAGCCGTATGATAATTATTACATAATGTTTCGTCGACACATCAGTACACTCCAATCCGCATAGTTACATCTCCTGATAGACGAGATGTCCACGCTGGTTTCTGTATTTCTTACCTGACTAGGAGGTCGATAGGAAGTGGGTTCAGAAAACGGACGCAGTAATCCCGATCACTGCAGTTTTGCACTATAAGTTCGAGACGGCCTTTCTTAGACGACAGATCGAAAGAAATGCCAAGTCTTTAACATGCACAAGAGGAATAACTCAAGTTGAGTTGAAAGAGACTGCCCCATAGAAAGCCATAATCCAGCTCATGCCACAATCAGACGAATGCTGCTAATCTTTGGAGCTTCACAAGTTGGGATTCAAATCGGCATTTCGACCGCTTCCCCACACTTGCTTTTCTTGTTCAGTAGGGCTGGAGTTGTCTCTTAGTAAGAGCACAATGCTACTGATGGTAACAAGTAGAATTTTTGAACATGCCGTCTACTGCAAACAGCCGAGACAAGAGCTGAGAATCAGGTGTACAGTGAAGGAGACTACAAAATAATTTCTAGCTTAGCAGATTGTAAACCAAAGAAGCTTTTGAGTTTTCTGATTAAAATGAGGTGTAAAAATATCCAAGTTGCAACTAAAAAGTATAGAGGTAGCACCATTGTGCTCAAAGCTAAGTTGGAGATGGTAATTCTTCATGGGCATGTGGAAAATGAATTGCCTGCCCAAACTCTTACTACCAAACAAATCTGAACACGATCACTCTGGATAAAGGATTTTATCCCATTTTAGGTAAATCACCCTACTAAAAGGAACAATTTGAAGGTACAAGTATGTACGAGTAACAGACTCTGCAAGGAACGCCGTCTAAGATACCGCGCAGATTGTCCTCAGTCAGTTGATCTTTGGTGGTAGTTTCGCTATTAATTAAAACACATATTCACGCATGAAAGTTTGAAAGCTGTTAGCTAAAGGCAACGTACATCCTCTGTGCTGTGAGTTTTGGATTAAACAATGCTACCCAATTACTTTGGTTGGTTTCCCTTGCTTTTGCATTTGTAGTAATGTGTGTTTCATGTTATTTCCACAAGGTGATGCAAGGAGCGCACAAAAGCGTTATGACTTCTGTACGAAAAAAAATTGACCAAATTCGACTGGGTTTCACTAGGAATTTATAATGTAATTAGCAAAATAATTACAGTGCCTCTTAAGAGACCTCAATTATATAGGTGACTGACAGTATATTTATTGCTTCCAATTTTTACCATCGTTTCGTTTTGTGTGAAATCGGCGCCCACTTTTGACTTCTGCTCTGTCTTCAGGTGGTGCTTGTAGCGTCTAGAGGCCCCCTTTAAGGTAAAAGAAGGCATAGTATTGGGGCAGAATATATATTCTGAAACCAGGGGGCTTGGGGACTGTTGGAAAGGCCCGGAGGCCGGCCAACCAGCTAGTACAATATGGCCGCCCAAGTGGCCGAAACCGGCATTTCGAACAAACAAAGCATTACAATGCTTGTGTGTATTGGCTCAGTGCCTTAAGCGTGCGATCCCCGCGCACCCCTCTTCTCTCCTATCCTGCTACGAAACGCATTCACAAGAACCAGTCACAAGGGCGTGAATTTCTAGGTCGTCTCCTAATTCGGCGACTACTTGGTGTCTCCTTGAAGACCATCAGCTCACGTGAAGAGGTGCGATGCCTTTGGTTCGCCACTCTAGGCAGGTGACATAACTTGGTGTTTTCACACTTTCCTCGTTTGATCCTTAAGAAGGTTTAGTTTTATAGTCATGTTAGCATCCTCTACTTGATTATTTAAAACGACTAGGCATATTTTTACTGCTCCATGCTCTGCCCCCGAGCAGTGGAGGGCAAAAGATAGTGGAAGGTATGTAGATGAGGCTAACATTATTCGAGTCGGTAGCTGTCATGGTGGGTCGAGCAGGTATGGATTAAGACGGTCGCCTTGACAGTGTTCGAAACTTTCGCCAGTGTTTACTTTAGAGAAATTGCTGGATTTTGGAAAGGATTGACATTCGTTTAGGGTCCCCTGCATCACCGTTACAGTTGCCTTATTTAACGAGACGACGACATGCTTTTGGATTCAATTCCTAACAGACGCTCATCTCACCTTCCCTGATCGCAAGACAATTGCAACCTGTTGGAGGGATCCTCCTGCAATACCCAATGTCAGGTGTGAATGCAACTTGAAGTCCTTAGTAAATCGAGTGACTGGCCTCGTTTGCTTTAGTTTGATTTGCTCTGCCCCAACCAGACCCCATACTTTCTGATGTGATCTGCTCTGTCGTGTGCCCCATGCAAGTAATCATTGATAGACTTGTAAACTTGATTTAGGACAATGGATATGGCTTGATAATGGACGTGGGTGTATTTCTCGATTCCATTTTGGCCCTTTCTTTGGGTTAACATGTTCCACAGAAGCCACTCAAGCACCTCAACACAAAGCTGATGACTTTCTGATTTCCAGATGCCTTACGGCTTTCTTTTTAAGTGGTTCTCCGTGTAGATGCTTGCCTATGCTACACATCAAGTGCTGATCTGGTGTGGGTTAAATGAGGAAGGAAGTGTTAGAGGCCTGGAAGCAAATGGAGAGGAAGCACACTAGAGCAGTGGTTGAAATGGGAAATTAGCTTTTTCAGTGTTTGAGGGAGGAGGGATTTAAGCTGTCACCGGCGTCAATTAAGTCAAAGTTGGATGTTGGGGCGCTTTCCTGGCAATTCTCGACAAGGTTAATGAACCACAGGATTGTGGACGTTGGATTTCAGATTGTTGGCTAGGGCTTATCCATGTTCGCCAACCTCTCCTTCCATCCTCGTACAGTTGCACTCTCACCATGTAACCAGCTTGCTCCACTTTTACGAGCCTTAATGCAAGTAAAACTTCAATAGTTTTACCCTTAGCGACGCTGAAAGCGGTGAGTAGTAAGTGTTGCACTGGTGGCACCAATGCTGTCTGCGTGGCAGTGCTTGACATTGTGCCATGCCTGCACTGATAGCAGCCAGCAGGTTGTGGACGGAGTGTTTTCACATCTGCTAGATCTGGATGAACTGTCTCCATAACGTAGGCTGATTGGATTGACGACTTACAGAACCGGAAACCGAGAAGGTGTGTGTGGTTGTGGGGGGGTGTTGTTGATAAACAGTGTAAGAATTTTCCAAACGAGAGACATCATGTGCAGCTACCGCCTGAGCTTGATAAACACACTGCAGTGATTGGTGAGACCGCAGCAGGAATTGACCAATGGAAATGGCAAGAGTGGTAGATACTAAGATTGGATCCGCGCTGTGATACCCACAACACGACTTGATCAATAGAAGGTGAGACGAAGTGATAGATCCAACTGGCAAGATTTTAATTTATAGAGTGTAAGTAAATGTATCAATTATTTGAATAGAAAATGACTTCTTTATTGTGGTACCGATAGGAGCAGTGGACAGCGGCTTCCTCGGACCTGGACCCAGGAATTACTATAATGGACGAAATTGTTCGTACCCTGGAAAGTTCCTTGAAGGATCTGCAGGTGGTGGTGAACAAAGAGTTGGATCTTGTTAAGGCGAAACGGCAACTCGATGTCCTCGCCCAGCAAACTGCTGACACTTCGGCTAAGGTTGCAATCTCACCTGATTGCTTCGTCCATTTCTCTCTGTGTTTTGGCTCTCCTCTCCTTCCAAATCTAACAGTCTGCATTACATTTCCCTTGTAGGTTGCTCAAGAAGTTAGGGTGAATGTGAGGAATCTAATGAAGCTTGGCTCCAAAGTTGCGAGGGAGATAAAGAGACCACAGGCACCACAGAACGCTCCTCCGCAACCTTCCGACCAACTCAGTAATGTAACTTTTTAACCGGTTACTCCATTTTTCCCTTAACTGCCGACTAAAAGCCTTTTTGTTAAAGGACATTTGCTTTGCCTTTGGTTTGCTTTAGTGGCTGGAGTTATCTACTCCTATCAAATCTTATATTTTTAAGTGAAGGAAGCTTAAACCCTTGGCAAATGTTTGTACCCAGTCAAACAGGCGGACGGTCTGCTAAGACCACCCAGTTCTCACCTAACCAACACAAAGTTGTTCTGCGTGTACTCCTCCTTTCTTCGTCCATCAAGATCCCACCCAGTGTGGATGCCGTGGGGCTAGGAGAAGTGTCGAAAATCCATGCAATTATTGAGTGCAGGTATACGGTTTATTGTTCCCTCTCAATCACGTGGACTAAGGTCTGGATGAAGCCTGATAGGCAGCCCTGTGCTGGTTAGCGGTTTCACCTTTGGTCGATTTGAAGAACTGATGGCTGCTTTGCGTCACAACTCACACAGATGCATTTCTGTGGAGATTGCACTGCCATGAAAGTAGAAGAGTGACCTTCTTGACCTCCATCCCCATCTTATTTCTTATCAAACTACTACATAAATGGCCTCGAAATCGAAAAGGATACATTAGCTTGCCTATTCCTTCCTTTTGTTTTCTCATTCCCTACGCAGGTAATAAAAGGCAATATGTCAAAATTCGTCGCCCTAAACAAGGCTGTTGCCAGCCTCCGAAACGTCCGAAATGAAATGGTAGGTAGAAAGAGGCAAATCTCCTTGGACTTCGCCCCACTTCACAAAGAGTTGAGCGCAGCTGTGGAGGCTATCGAGACGTCACTAAGCAGAGCCTTCAATGCAGCTCAAGTGAGGGTTGAGGCGAATGAGTTGAATTTTCAAAAGGAACTGGTAAAGTTGAGAGCTGGTGTAAGGAATACGCAGAGTATCCTACAATCCATACCAGATGTGCTTCCAACGCTTGACGACAAGAAGGTACCTTTCAATTCTCGTTTGTCTTATGCCTTCCTCTCACCTTCTGATTGTTTTACCATGAAAGAATGTGCCTTCTAGTTCAATCCGTTAAAATGTACATATTTTTGGCATTTTTCAGGGAGACTTTGAGAGGGTTGTTGGAATTTATACAAGATTCGCTAACGCTAAGGAGGTGGCACACAGGACACAGGAAGCCTTGGCGCATCTGGAAATGGAGAAGTACGCTGTCTCGCCAGAGGGAGTAACACAGGTAAACCGGCGATTTGACACTGTCTGGAATCCACTCAGTGAGTTTCCCATCTGCCGACACACATGAGGTGCTTTTCTGTTGGCCACACTTTCGTCGTTAAGAGATTGTTCTCCAAAGGTCTGATGACAAATTGCTCCGTTTATGCTTCAGACAAGAAACGCATTGGACAACTTTGACTTGATCATTGAGGCGGAACAGGCGGAGCAGGGGGATACGGCGACCCCGCAAATGGAGGAACCCACTGATCAGGTAGTCATCTTGGTTTTGCTGTAGCTGTTCCATTGTTGCATTCTGAGGTGGCCCACCAGGTGGGTGGGGTTTTGGCCACAACTGACTGAAGTGTTTCGTGTCAACCCGTAGGATCCTGTAGGATGCGTACTGTAACAGGCCTTAATCCTTGTCGGTACTGTGGAACCTGGTGAAGGTGATTTGATGTTGCTTGCCTCACAGGCAGAAGCTAGGTCAGTTGCAGTATTGTAAATGGAGTTGTTCGCTCCTTAAAAGCCAAACAATTAAGGGTGACACCTAGACATAGCTGAAAATGATCCCCCAGTAAGAGAGATTTCAATAAAATTTGACTGCATGTCAAGCATATGTCTGATCTGAAAGGGGTGATAAGACCTTCCAAGAAGCCTTCGACAGCTACTTGACATTTTTTGCTATGACAAAAGCAGCATGACCCTGTTAGACTACCGCGTGCATACAAATCATGCTTAAGTGGGCTCTGGTCGAAGCAGATTTGCGAATTGGCTTCATTGTGGATCGATGCAGGTGACTTTGAAGGGCATTTTCACTTTCTTTTAGCCAAACGAAAATGGAAGTTGTCACCAATTGGAGAATCAAGCTATTCAAAAATAGACTTCTTCTGCCTCTGTCTCGTGACACCTGAACCAAGTCCCATCAACTTCCAAAATGGCTTATTTATGTAAATTGTCCCTTTCGAGAATAGCATTTGAACCACACCAACACCACAACTAACGTTTCTTTTGCAAAGCCATTAGAATTACCAACCGAATTGCTAATTTCCAAAAAGAATTTGATTGAAAGCCATTTATCTTTTCTAGGACGATGAATCACAAGCTCGGTAATGGCTTTGCAGCTGCGACACGTTGCACCAGCTGTGATCTGTTGAGGCTCCTCATTGGTCAATGCACCTCGGTGAATCTGCTACATGATTGGCAGTCGCAAGGTCATAGGCTTCAGATGGATCACTGGCGCTTAAGTACATTGGCAATGCCATTCACGTTGTTCATGGATGTTGATGGGTGCACAGGCACTCATTGAGGCAGTTGAAGTGGAATGATGGCTTAAATAGCCTTTGAAACACCTAAAAATGAAAGCATATTTTGACTTCTCAAACATGGCTGATACAGCATACCACATTGGCAAGACAACCGACACAATAAACACTGGTCGTGAATACAGTCACTTCCAAAGGTGATCCACTACTCAGTCTATGGCAAAGTGAAAATCATTACTACTACATAGTATCGAAGATGTCACCGATGTGTGCACACTAAATCCTGGTACATGGAATCTATGGACATCCCCTCCTCCACAATATGGCACAAGCTACACAAAGAATTGAGGTCAGAAGATGCGTTGGAGCTAGTTAGATTACAAGTAACCAAAATCCAATTTTAACCCAAAGTGGTGTTCTTATTCTTCGCTGAATGCCGGATCACAAATGATTGAAATAATTGGCACGATTTGACACAAGTGCTCCATCCTCCATACACCACTGCCTTATCCCGTGATCCTCATGTTGAAGCACTCCCGGAACGCCTACTTGCACATACTTTAAGTGGAAGGTACTAAATGTATGGGGTGGTGTTGGAGGGTGCACGAGAATGTCTGACACTTGTATCTTCTTGGCGCTACCTACTACACCTCTGCAGGTGTTAACACGGTGCTCCTCACTTGAAGCCACACAAACAGTCCTTTAACTCGACTGCAGTATGCGAGTGGTTTGGCTCGAAAGCAGCAAGGATTGGAGCATTCCCTTCCTGACTAAGCTGGAAACCAAATATATTCGACTATGAATAGGGCAGATGACTTAAATGAGATTCAGATAAGCATCACGAGCGAGACAACATGCAAGCCGCAAACTGCATTACTAAAGTGCGCTCGCACCTTGATTTGGAGTAATCAGGTAAGTAGACGTGAGTTTCACCACTAGTGAGCTATTGAAGAGGCACTGCCATTGCGTTTTATGTAGTCATTGCAGTGAACTATGCGTCGAATGCTCTGCGTATCAGTAAATCCGATCCCAAGTTGGTGATTATGCCGAATGGATCATAGAGGCTCCATAGAGCACTTTGCCTCATGACAGCTGGAAGAAAATGAGCGTTCGACTGAGGACCGGTTCTGTCGTCATTCGGACTCGCCTCAATAGTAGTAGGCAGGTTTCAATGCTTGTTTCAGTAAATGTACCTTTTGGACTAGAGAGGGGTTGCAATTTGAGTGCGTTCTTGAGAAGCGGGTCGATTTCTCTGACGTCGACAGGGATTTCCCAATAACCTCCACCAATCCACCACTTCGTCTAAGAGAGTAAATATGTCTCACAGCAGTCAAAATTCTCGTGCCAGAGGTAGTGGCAGGGTAGGGAAGGGGAGTGTATACCTCCATACAATAGTCCTTTAGAACGCAGTAGCGGCGATGCTATCAGCGGGATTACCTCCACTGTCCTGCGACTTGATCATGTTTAAGGAGGCAATGCCTCGTGGCTTTCGGCTTCCACAGCCTAGGATATGGACCACTGATGGAGTAGCATTGTGCCAAGAGAAGCGCTCCTACAGTGCCAACCTAGTAGCCGGGAGGTTACTAATATTAATGAAGATGGCGAGAAGTTTTTATCCCTCCAAGTGATTTCCTATGGTCGCAAAACCATGAACCAACTTACAGACCACGTTTTGTTATCTATTAGGAATATTTTGTGCTCTTTATGCATCACAAGTGGTTTGGAAGGTAGACATTACTAATAAGTTCTAGAGCAAGCACCCAGTTGATCAGTGAAAGTAATTTTGTAGAGATAATTAATCCAACACTGTTGACACATGAGTCGTTTGCCGCTGAAAGGCAAAAACTTGTAACCTACTGCTCATGGATGTGTGCATTAACTTGTTGTAGAACAATTTCCGAGGCTCCATCGACGAAGGTCACTTCACGCGACATCCCAGGCGATGCACCATGGAGAGGAGGCAGATGTTGGCTGTGTTCTTCCCCTAATTGCAAGACAATTTGCAGTCCATCTTTACTCAAAATAAGTTAAGAGGATTGAGTTGTAGCTGTCAAGCTTAAATATCGCATGGAGTTCGGTGCTTGGTCAGGTAGCACCTGGTCCTGATCAAACTTGCATGATTTTGTCATAGAACAGCTCACTTGTCTTCGCCTTTCAAGTGATTACCTTACTGTTGTGGCTCTAAAATACAAATTGACACCGAAATTTTTTGAGTGTGAATTAATTAGACCCATCGCCTATTGCGCCCTCCAATGATCTGTCGAAGAACACTGCATTTGACTTCCTGTTTGCTAGTCGACATTTGGGCATTCGACCAATGCACTAATCGCTCCTCATTTTGTTTCGCTTTTAGGTCTGCTTCAAATGCTACCGTGTGCACACTAATGAGGCGCCTTTCTTGAGACACATCAACTCTCTGCCTAGTTGTATCCTTCCCTTCTTTAACAGAACGTGTACAATGTGGAGGGATTTGGAGGGCATTGACTGTCCCTCTGGCCAAAAAAGCATCCCCTCCCAGACTACCTTGTCGGTGAGAAAGGAAGTGGCACTAAATACCACATGGATGGTTGGCAGGTCGGAATGAAGCATAGATTTAAAGAAAAGAAGACCACAACAACAGAATTTCTTTTTTTCTTTTGCTTGTCAAGAATGAGAATCGAATCGAACAAGTCCCACATCCCATTCCTTTTCCCCAGTGTTCACCTCTGTACATCAAATAGCCCCGACGTCAACAATGGCTTGTGGAAAGAACCCAATCGAGCATGGCCACTTCAGTCCTGATTTTAAGCTGAATGCCCAGAAGTAAACAACTACTGCATTCTGGTTCCACTCGGCCTGGGTTGAGTGTCATAATTTGACATAGCGCCTGAAATGTATGTCACAGACAAAATGAGGACTGCATGCCATCAAGTACCGTGATCTCCTTTCCACTTGATTGACCCCCTCCTCTTTCCTTATTTTCGATCCGTTTGGTGTCAACTCGCATCGGGGGCGACTAAAGTCGTGCGCCGTATTGGGTGGATCAAAAGGTGATTTATTGCGTTGGATGATCGGTAGATTGCAACAGACTCATGCCCAGGGTGTGACCTGCGGGTCATCGGTATTACTACCCGCTGTAAAGCCTCATATAGTTGTGTAAATGAACCCCAACTCGCCTTCTTTCCTTCACGGAGATACAAGAGGAGACAATCCTTAAGTAAAGGGCATAGTTATAGTGCATCGAAAACTTCTCAATCTCACGTGGCACATAGCTATGGAGATGGTCCGAGTTGCAAGATATTCAGATGTTAGTTTCATTTTAGGAGACCGTTTACATTGCTTTGATGATGGTGACCCCGTGCAAGCTCCTCGTCGCCCTCATGGAGACCTCAGCTGCTACCAACTAATGCAGCAGCTGGTCACTGGACCTGATCACCGAGGCCGAGGTTAACTAGGGTGCCAGAAACTGATTTTGGTTGGAGTCTTACTGATGTGATTCTATCTGCGTGTGACATCTCATATGGTTGATGGATGCAATGCACCCTCGTCCACGTTGACGACTGTTGCCTCTACGACCTCTGTGGACCAGGAAAATTACTACGCATTCTATTAGCCTCGAGAGGACCCGTTGTTGCGGAATACATGAAACGTTTCCATACACTCGTGACAGTCTTCCAAGCTCTCTGACCCCAAAGTGGTGGTGGTACCTTTACCCTACTAATGTGGCTAAGGGAGAGGCCTTAACTCTGACTAGTTGCATAACAAAGCAAGAGGTATAAAAGATGAATTTAATGCCCTTATCGGAAAAGTGGGTGAAGTATCGGTGGCGCGCTCCGTGATGTGTGCAACGACTGATGTGCAACACTGGCTCAGTGAATCTACTTAAGTCAGAGGTATGAGGACTGGTTGGGATTGAATATTGTCCCGCGACAGTTTGGCAGAGACTTGTCTACATCGCTGGTTGCGGAGAAAGCTAGCATTACTACTTCGCACAAGGTGAGCGAATCAGCCCTCCTAATTGTCACGGCCACACGAACCGTCAGGATTCAGGTGCATTAGGAGCTTTTGTCATTGTCAGTAGTCGTTTGGGCAACTAGAAACCGTCATTCTAGGGCGCAGCGTCTCTCAACTACCTGAAATCATACCGTTCTCCTCAACACGGGCATTTCGCAGGTCAGGTTGAAGAAGAGAAGAAGCTGCCATCGTATTGATCACGCCTCGATGTTGGTATGAAATCAAGTGGACGGGTTGAATCAATTAGCGAAACATCTTAGCAGCAAATTGTCATTGCATTGAAGATTCAATGCCCAGGAATGAAGCGCACCCGGTCAAGGCTTCCAGTCAGGCTCCAGTGCACGTCTTTACTGACGACGCAACCAAATCAAGCATCGGATGTGACGCGTTTACTCAGGAAACCACTGCGTAACTCTTCATAAATCGCACAACAGCGGGCAATCAACAGATATTACTACCGAAACGGGGATGGGGCATATCTGTCTACACACCTTGTTCTACTTAAGCTGTCAATAGATGACATCGCAGTTATATCCACACAGAAAAAGTGCAGTATGGGAAAAAATTTTGCTGAAAGGAGACTCACAAATAACTGCTCACTGAATTAAGGCTGTACCTTTTCCATGGAGAGACAACTTTGCCAGCGCACTCATTGGCTGAGCCTCAATAATGCAATTTGCCACAAGAATTGATTGGCAGAAGTGGCAAAAGCGGCCTCAAGCAGGATTAGATGTAATGCCGTGACACGCACACTGCCACTCGATTGGATGGAGGCGCAGCGCAGCGACAGATTCAACTCTCGCGGACCTCACATCCGGAGTGCACAGACTAGTTATTTGTGTGAGTATGACTTCTACAAAGGCACCATCAGAACGCAGAGAAAACTGCAAAATGAGTAACCTGTTTTCAATCCACTGGCATTTATTCACCTAGGTAGATGAGTGGATGGTCCAGCTGAGATGCCTTGCACAGACATATATGTTGGTCACATCAAAGCGATTGGGTCAGCGGTACCAACCATGAGTTTTGAGATGCAGAGTCGCTTGATGAAGTCACAGCTGGGAGTGGCAAAGGTGACTAGCCTATTTGTAACGGGATGAGGTGGGGGCGGGTCTACACAATGATGGCTGGTGGTAAGTTGGCGGAAAACTGAGAAGGGGAGGAAGAGAAGCATGAAGTAGTTGGATTAATGAAATGGCCCAGTGTGTGGTGAGGTGCAGATCCTTCCCACAATTCGACTGGAGGAGTTACAACAGAACTAGTAAATGTGATGGGACGGGGCGTATTAGTGTGAAATAAAGGGGTAAACCTCTTGTCCTCCCCATTGTGCCAAGAAAGATGAGTGATCCCTACAGCCTGCCATGCGGACACACCTTCTGCTTGCAACCGTGTCTGCTGTCACACGCCAAGACTGTGACAGCACGTTGCATTCACTGCCATGCGGGATTTGAAACAGCAAAATCGGGTCCCAATTACACAAATCCACTTCGGTGTTCGAGAATATGGAGGTCGCACGACGATGGTTCCCCGATCAATTCACAGGGTTGCACTTCCAGACCGGACCCCACGTCCTGCTGTGTGCGCATTTTTGCGAGGGCAATGTCTCGTCGCTTTCCACTGCCTCGTTGCAGAATCAGGTTCACACCTGCAACATGAATGTAGGGAACTACTCCCACAAGGTGTGCTGCATAGTCGATGCCCTCTGTTAGCTAACAAGCAAGTGCAATTCATCTATTTCTTACCAACCACCGATGCTAAAACCATTGCTCGTGCTCTCTAAATGGTCATCTTCCTCACTCCTGAAAGAAATAAATTGCTACTGTACACGCAAACAAAGCCATTATCGTTTCCCTCCTTTCAGATTTCATGGCTTTTATCCA
>MIEF01003092.1:0-31252 GCA_001870725.1 Taenia solium
AAGCATCCTCCGTAAGCTCTCTCTCTCCTGTTTTCAGATGTAGAATGTGCAGGACGCCATTCGATAGCATCGTTTCATGCTTTGTATGCTTGGATCACGTGCATCCCGTTCCTATGAGGCCCGATTGCCCCATTCGCTCAGGGTTCTACAATACCCCTGCGCTTCTTCTATAGCATCAGAAAAGCCTGGAATCACAACATGTGTTGTGTGTGCCTTCATTCGTCCAAAAACTTGGATTCGTACCCCCATCTTTCACTGGGCCGCATTATTGTGGGAGGGCAGGACTAAGATATGCGCATTTGCTGCACCGAGTGCTATTCGGAATTGATGGTACTACAAGAAGATATGCGCCCGAATCTCGATGGCTGGCACGGTTAGCTCGTGGGTGCTTCTCGTAGCACTGATTACGTTGTGATAGCCGACACGGGAGGCTGACCAATGGGAGCGTCGGGGACGACGCTGGAAAGAAGAGAGGGGCTGCCGGTTTCGGTCACTTGGGTGGCCATATTGTACTAGCCGGTTGGACGGCCTTTGGGCCGTGCCAACAGCCCCCAAGCCCTCTGTTTCCAGAATATATGTTCTGCCCCAATACTATGCCTTCTTTTACCTCAAAGGGAGTCTCGGGACGCTACAGTGTTTGCAAGAAACTCGCATTTTCAAACATTGTCTCACGCAAATTTTTATCGACGGAAAACTGTTAGGCTACAACAGCTGTACCATTATGAATGTGCAACAAAAACCTAATGACATTGCTATATACGCATGCTCGGCGAAAAGTTGAATCAACTGACAGGAGCAATGAAAAATCTTGTATTGTGCTTGAACATCCATTCTTGCACACGCAAGTATTATAGAACCTAAAAGCGATTCAACTGCAATTTGTGTGGCACTATTAATGACAGAACTGTAGCGGTATGGCTTCTCTTTATACACTATAGTCTTCATAAACTCTACCATGATAGCTTTCAAGGCCTATCGTGCCTGTGTGATTCATTGGCCCACTGGCTCATTTCCCCCTACGTCAGTGTTGAATGACTTCTGGACGGGAGCTATGATTTAAAGAGATGTCTTTACTCTCATATCCCTAAATGTCGATTAAAGTTGGCCGGTGCTGCGAGTTGGCTCCGTTTTTAATGATGAATATGCAAGGGGTTCTGTGGATCCTGTGTTTTCACGGTACGTCATCAGGGAATACTTGGAAAAAGATTTAAGCTGAGATACAATTGTTTCTTACATGTGTGTACTTTGATGCTTCGAAGTACTTTCATACATTTTAAAGACTAAGTCTATTTGTTTATTTTTCAAGACTGTGGTGTTTATCACTATGCTCGCAGTCGCAAAATGTGGTTGAATCTTTTAATTGCAAACAACTCCCAATCAGTCTTTAAAGTGGCTCTGAACAATCTCGGGACAAATGCACTTTCATTGGTGGTCACTCGATGTTGCCTGCTTTTCGTGGAACTCTGTGAGTGCCTACGCGTCGCTTCTAGACGGTCTGGGGCTTGGCAGAAAAGTCGCGTCCTGTATTAACAGCATTTGTTGTTGCCATGTTGCCATTCTCGTCGCAGAAAACACATTCCTAGTCACTGCTCAGGAGGCTGGAAATACTTGTCCGGTTCGCAAATTCACTCTTGTGCTGATTCAACTGGAACATGGGGTTGTCGTTTTACCTATGTGAGCATTTTTTTCTGATTTTGCCACTCACTGACCGGAGTTGTTATTTTCACTGAAACAGCTTTCACGCCCTTTATCATTGGCTTTGGATTGTCACGTCGTACATGTGACATGAGCTGTGTCAAGTCTTGGTTTGCGGGAAGATTGTTTGCATATAAAACGACAATAATTGATGGAGGGTAGTAGTTTTTTTCTGATTTTTGAACAGGAAACCAACAGGTTGTACAGTTGACCTCTATTACATCGACTTGGATGTCGCAGTGGATTTTTCAGTCAGACGGGCAAATATTAGTTGCGAACGCATTAAACACTGCCTCCATAGCCGCTAGCTTAAGTGTTGCCTCTGGTTTACTTTGGCAGGGATTTGTCGGACCTTAGGTCCTGTTCAATGATGTAGTCTTTTATTTAAGTCAAGCACCGGAGATGGCTCATTGAATGTGTAGATGGTGTTAAATTCATTAAATTGGGCACGTAAAGCCCTACTCTGTGGTAGTGAACTCTTCAGCTTCACGGTCATTTGGCTGCACATTGTTTCGCTAGCTCAGTTTAGGACCTCGGTCTTTTTTGCAAATGCTTTGGATTTCTCCCACTTGAACAGATTCGGGAGGTCACGGATTCATTACAAGAGGTTGGTGCACACCGATACGAGTGGGGAGTGGGTCTTGGGGCTTCAATGAAAGATTCGTCCTTCTATTTATTGGAATGCCTTCCATGATAAATTCCCAAAATTTGTTTTTGATATCAGCTAATAAATTGATGTGCCTTTTATGTATCTGTAGCAATAAAAAATACTGATCCATTCAGAGTGCTGAAGTACGATGGTTGTGGAGATCTGGTTGGAGTGGTGTGCATAGGCGGCTTCTGGTGATAGGCTACCTTCTTGATTTTATCCATTATATTATGGGGATTGTGTCACGTAATTGTGTTCCCAGACTGGATCGCGTCGTTGCCTCTATCTCGGTATTTAAGTAGGAGTTAAAGTAGCGGTGATTATTTGGAGGTGGAAGAGGGGAGATTAGTGTGCAGTCTTTCAGCGTGAGATTAGGTTCCACTGTCTCCTTAAGACTTACTAAATTCAAAACGCCATATTTAAAGGATCTTTTAAAACTGCATTCTAAGGCATTTTTTGGCGTGGTTCTGCTTGTTTGTGGTGTCTCTTTTTCAATTAAAAACTGTGGTATGCAGCGGGTGGAAACGGCACCTTCTCGATAACATTCCTTCGGGACTGTTAGAACGTGCACACTCTCATTATAGACGTGTCGATTTCTTTTATGAGTGATTTTTTTTCTAGTCAGGGTGAAAAGGGTTAACTTTACTCAAACCATCGGAAAGCTAGTGTTTCACTTACGAGTAGCCTGTGATTAAAGGTTAAAGACCTACTTTACAGCCTGTACATGCTTCCTCGACACTCGTAATCCTTGGTTTGAGTACTGGTGAGGTTCCATTGGTCTCCCTATCGGTCCCATGAGGTCTTCAAAAACGCATCTCTTGTGTTAACAGTACTACATTAGAATGCTGCAAGCAAGCCCCTTGAAAACGTGATAGAGTATGCGATCGGAAGTAGGTTTATTTTTTACTTCAATTCGGTCGTCCACTGGATGGGAGAGGAGCTAGTACAATGCTTTGGTGTTATTGGCAGCGCATGGTGACAGAAGGGGAGAGAATCATTTGAGGCAGTGTTCCAGAGTGGACACTTTCCGTTTTCAAATGCCATTCATTGGACACGCCTGTCTAAAAGGAAGTTAGAGCGGAGAGGTTGTGAAACGAGATCATGCCATCAATCGCTGCGTCGATGACAGTGTCGTTCACATCTTGCGTACTTGACAGTGCGATTTAGGCTTCAGATGTCACAGTCAAGAGTCGATGTATTTTTGGTAGTCTTTCCTTGGTGTTGAAGCTATTGTGTCCAGTTGGTAGATTGGATCACCTTTGAATACGTAAAAGCATGCTGCGAAGAATGCGAGTACATGAAGGAGAGGATGCTTGGTGTCACTGCGTTAGGGACGACGAAGTAGAAGACAGGTGGAAACGGTTTTTGTGGGGCATTTAAATTTGGTGTAATCATCGCAACTGAAATTGACAGAGCAGTTTTTGCACACCCGTGTAGGCACTCGTACAAAAGTGGTCCCTTGGGAACATGGTGCGGAACTATTTGATTGTTCAGATTGAAGTGCCTAATTCTGAATCACCTGAACGTGCGTCAAACTACTAAATCCGTGAAATCGCCTTCGGGCGGATAGCATGGCGCAACTGTTGGAGGTCCATGGGAGCACACTTACCCACCCAAACTGGGTTTCGAACAGCTGGCAGGCTTTCGGACCGTGGCAACAGTTAGCTCTGGTCCTGCGTTGCCTAATTCTGGTAGCATTTGGTTGAGTTCATTCAGAGTTCTACCTCTAACGTCCCCACCGTGCCTGACCAGTTGCTATGATGAATCCTGATCGCTCGATTTTCCCACCCCCATTGAGGAAGTGTGTGTGGCATGGTGAACTCTACTGTGATATTTCAATTTGATCGGGATCTTGAGATTTGCTCTTTCCGATTCAGTCAAACTCTCCCGTTTAGCATGTTTTATTTGTTGTTTGCAAGTAAGTCGCTACTTTCCTTGCCTGTAAGCCTCTACAGTGCTGTCAATAAATCCTTTAAATTAGTACAATGAATCCTGGATGGTTGTCTCATCAGCATACTACTGGTTGACGCCAAATTGTCCGTTCAGTGAGTATGAGGAGGCTGGGTCGGTGATCTTCGACAGTCGATTGGTTCGTGTTGGTATAACATGAAAGGTGGTAAGGGTGAATGATGCCACCTCTTCCATGTTGAAGAGAGTGTTGATAGTTTAGTCTAGTCTTACATGCTTGCAAAGTAGGAGATTGTTAGGTTTGGTGGGGGATGCTGAAATTCCAGTTTCACTACACGCGATGCTCGAATTTGCATAGTTTTATCCGCTGAAGTGGCAAAATGCCGTGTTGAAAGGATTTTTGCGGATTTAAACCAAGAAATTTGTGTCGCCATTTATACAGGAGAAATCTTCAGCTATCTTAATTTATTTTATAAGAATTGCCTTGCCAAACGCAGATGATGGGTGAAGCAAGCACCGTCGAATCAGTAGACATTAGATCTCAACCGTCTCAAAGAATGAGTCGAAGAGTCAACGTAAGTATTCAATTCACAGGCGTGCTGTCAGAATTCCAGCCGAACTTATATGATATTTTCTCCATCACAGTGATTGCCAACCGAAAGACCGTAATGTCTTCGTATCTACTTAAGTTGCAATTCAGCGTCCTTTACCTTCTTCGAGAGTGCTTGCTGCATTGTCGTTGCAAATTAGGTGGTGACAATGCACAGGAGTAGCTGCCTTTTAGATAGCGTAAACCAGGGTGAGCCAGTTTGGATGCCACTGACGAAATGGGGGATTTGTCTCAGCTTTTTGATGTAGGAAGAGGTGTGTCCCAAACGTCGTGGCCATTAACTCAAAGGAGGCTGCCTGCACACTGGCTCATTGGAGGGTGCATCGCAGACGGCTACATGCCTAACTGGTTTGTCGCCTCCTTGAGTGCACTTTCGTCTGCTTGTGGTGGCACAACCTACGATCCTCAGGCATGCACAATAGCAGCAGAATAGAATACTTATTCCACTGGATCAAAGCTAGCAATTACTGTCAATATGATTGTGACACCTCCTGTAGATAGTATGACAGCCAGCAGAGAGGGCATGCTCGTGCATGAAAAGCAGATTTTCTTTTTTTTTTGGTAATCGAGATGCACTTTTACACAGCTTGGAAACATATGCATGTCTACTGGCAGAGGAACACTTGGAGCACTTTCTGAAACTCATATGTCAGTCAGCGGAGAGAGCACAGTCATGCATAAAAGCATGCTTTCCTACACTCTGTACGTAGCATGGAAATCCATGCAAATCTACTAGCAGAGAAGACTTCAAAGAGTAAAGGCGTGAGTAGCGTCGCCGCAATGAGAGAGCAGAATTTGAATTGGGAATTCAGGTTGCTTGCAAATGTTTCATGCAATTCCTTCGGTCACCGATGAGTAGGGAGTCCAATTCTTCACAATCAATGGGAAGATGACCCCCAAGGTCATTTGACCTACTCAAACCGGCCACAAGAAGGGAAGTAAAGGGCTGCAAAACACATTTGTTAGCTTGACGCCAGTATAATAGGTTTGGCTGTTTGGCAATCGTTGCAGGCAAACACATTTCACACCACATTTCCCGTTGGCGATCAGATTTGCAATCGTTCTTCCACGAACATTCATTGTAAATTGACTTTACTCAGAAGTTAGAATGCGAAAGCCAACTTGCCACGGCGGATAGGGGAGCAACTTGACAACTCCATTTTTTCCTTCCAAGACTCTCTCATCCAGCAGTTACACCTTCAATACCTGCACGCTAGTGTTGGTAGAATTCCTTGTTTAGGACAAAGGAATGAATCCGCAGAACAACTCCTACGTGTATGTCTGTTTTACTGAAATTGGTAAGTAGTAAGGTCACTTTGCACTTCTTTTGCGATGTTGATGAACACAGCTTAGACCCGATATTGGCCATGTCGGGGAGGGATTGGATAACATACCCCTCACAATAGCCGCGGTGAATGTTCCCCTCTCCAAAAATGACACTAGTGTTTTTAATGGTAACGCTCTATATTTTTACACCTTTGCCTCCCCCCTTCCTTTACTTGAACGCCTTCCAGAGTAAATTACACGTACTTAAGGGTATTGTCAGTAGACAATCGGAGAGATGAGGTTACGAGCAAGAACTTACACATAGTTTGCTGTTGACATACGTGCGTGGATTCATTGTAATAGGTGGATGGTAATTATTTGCATCCAGGTTGTGGTATGCTGCATTGTGCGAGTTCGAGAAAAGATGAACATGAGGACACATTCCTGCAAGTAATCACTTTCCTACCGGTAGTGCATGCCTCTTTGTTAGGGGCACGTGAATGCTTGGCATTTTGGAAGTTAGTACATCCAGGTGGCAATTTTTCACACACAGGTTGTGGTGCATCGCATTACCTGGCATGGAGGAATCACCTTCCTCCTGGCAGCGCATGCCCGCTTGTTGAGAGATTCATTGCTTAGATAGAGTCTCTTCGTAACCCATCGCCAAATCAACATAGGTGAAATGGTCACCCGCTAGACTCCCATCAGAGTGGTTACCGCACCTGAAAAAGTATCGTGACAGCGCAAGTTATAAATCATATTATAATGGATTGCACTCAATAATAAATTGTGACAAAGCTATGGTAAGGCGGCATTCGACAGGAGCACGTAGGATACGATTTTCGACTTCGTTTTGTGCAGCAAACACGCAGTTCTGAAGTTAGTTTGAGACCAAAGTTGGAATTTGTCGCAGCTGTATTGTGTGCAACAGTTACCTAAAACGTGGCTGTTGTTTGAGGTGACGGTACAACTAATATTTGTCACTGTCTACTACAAAATGCGGTCAGATGATGGCCTTATACTGTAGCATTGCACTGAATAAAATAAGAAGACGAATACTTCCGTAAAAGTTAATGACCTCGTTTGTGTATCGTTTAGATGTCCAACTATTTGTTGTGAGACAGAGGTGGAAAAGATGGATGGGTCTGGCTACTGATTGGCGTTTCTTGTGTCACGTTGTAGCACTGCCCATATTCTTCCCTACTTTTACCCTTCGAGGGAGCCGTTTTAGTCTCATTGTGTCAGTAACCCATGCTTCAATTGACCCTTTTTAACGCTTCTCCTTCACCTAATCATGCAAAGCACATCAGCTTTTTTTATCAGCTTCGTAACTAGTCAGGGTGGTGGTACCATATCCAATGCGTTGATGTGGTCTAACAATTCAAACGTCATTTGATGCACACTCAAATCTCTGTGTGTTGCCGCATACAGGCAATTATTATTCTAAGCGACGTTGGTTTACCTTTCAACTTGCGGTGGACGTGAGCGTTGTAAAATCTGTTTGTTAGTGGGTTGTACACCTGCTGTCTTCAGTCGGACCAATGTGGCTACATTTGCCGAAAGTGCTGTTACAATTGGCACATCAACAATATAGTGATTGTAGGCCCAGAGAAAGGCTGAGCAGCGAAATTAAGCAAGAATCCAAAAATGTGCTGTAAGATATTCTCATCACCTGCGTCCACAGTGCCGCCAGAGTAGGAAATGATATTAAAATCAAGACTAAAGTATTGCAGCCCCATACAGGCGATCTGTATAAAGTAACACATTAAATTCCCCTAGCACCTCCTACAATTTTGTTTTTTTCTTATTTTGGCAGCACAATTCGATTACCCTTACTGATACTTATTTCATACATCACGCATGGTGTGTGTAAGCGGTAAACCATCGGAATGTATGAGGTCAAGCCGGTCAAGCTACAATACCGTTCATTAAACCGAGACTGAAGATAACCAACCATCGCGTGGTGACCCTCTCTCCGCCCTCCTTCAGCTATGTCAACTGGCGAATTGATCGTCTCGATACAACGCCATTCAATAAGATGGGTGGGAGTACTCCTTCTTTGCACAATCATTTTATGTAAAATGAAACAAACGAGGATTAGAGTGAGTCCACGGACACTCCTAAAATATCACCAATCCATTATTTCAGGCGGACGCATTTGGAAATTTGACTGATTTTGTTGTAACTGGTCATCTTTGGCAATTACACTCTGAAGGGCACAAACAGTGAGGAGGCAAGCCCTCATCATTATCCATTAAGTACATTTGATGACTGAATGATAGTGCACCAGAACATCATGCGGTCCACATCAACTGCTTTGCAGCGGACACAAGACGGGGACGTCATTCCTACCATTTGAATCGTGTGATAAACTCAACCGACTGTGACAAGACTGAGAGATATGGGTACGACTAAGTGTGGGATGCGACTGGGTGTTGGAGAGGAGTTGGGTTCTGCATTCCTACAAACAAAAATGTGGGGGAGCCATGAGGCAGAGGTCACAGATGCATCCATAAAAACTAAGTTACGGTTCCATGAATCGTAGTGTGACGACTACTGCTCCTCCTCATCTACATTTGCATTGCATTGATTGCATCATTGCATAAGCCATGCGTCATTTGCAAAGTGGTGCGCTTAGATGTTAATGCCATCAAATTCATAATAATTCTATGGCAGCCATTTAAAGGATTCCATTGCGTGGCTATGTAGCAGCTGTGGTTGTGAAGTTACGACATTTCCATTCATACACTCCAAAACTGTCTCCTCTTTCGCTCACAATGTAGAAGCAGAAGAATCTATCACTCTACAGGACGAGCTGGGCATTCGTCGAATGCTAATGCCTGGCCTTTGTCCGTACAACGCGTTACTGCAACTTAGACTTGTCAGATTTGAGGGCCTTTCCTCACCATCCGTTAGCTTGAATCTGCATACATATTGTCTTACTGGCACTTACTGTTAAGATCCCTACCAAATTGTCACGAAACTATGCTGAATCACATCAGGTAGTTAGCGAAGCATTGGCGTGTTGGAAGTACGACATGCGAACTACAAAAAAGCGGCTGGAAATTAATTCTCTCCAAAAATCAAACAATGTGAGGATTATACGTTTGCTGTCAATACGAAGACTCGACAGGACGTAGTAACGGAGGCGAAAGTACAGTCGCACATTTCACCCACTAATGGCAGATTTTGAACGACGAATATCACTGCCAGGATGGCGGCTACTTCGTAAGATGCCTTACTCGTAGGGAAAACAGTTAAGAATAGAAATCCATGTTGTGAATCTGCTACACGAGAAGCCTCAAGTTGCGTGTCTGCGCACCTCAAAGATGATAGCTATGAGAGTTATGGGTGAAATCGCCGACGCGGAGCACCATGTCTTGTGCATAAGTAGAAGTGGATTAGTAGGTCAAGGTGAAGGTATCCCATAGGCTGATATAAGTGTAAACCTTTTCTATGAAAGCGCCGTGATTTTTGCATTAAAACATTAAAGAAGTTGACAAAGATGTTTTAACTGCATTATTTTGCTGACAGCCTTCTTTTTAACTGAGGGATGCAGAGGACAGGGTGGTATGTCGCTTTCCAATGCATGAATTCGAGCAACGAAGGCGTAAATGTGCTTAAAATTGCAGTGGAATTAGTTACGTCGATTGGTTACTTTCCTTGTTCGCATACTACGCCTACAACCATGATGTGTAAAGTTCATATTCTAACATAAAGCTTGAATCTCAACTTTCTAACTTGAATCCCCTACACATGTTTCACACATTCCTACTGACATTTGCTAGAGCTTGACGTGCATGTAAAGCAGACACTTAACTGCAGGTTCCTTCCGTTTGTCACCATCAAGAGTTCACGTCAACCTGGTAAAGCTGAGTAGTTTAATCCCACCCCACTTTGAGCACTGGAGTACCTATTTTATTTTGTTAATTAGTTCCATGATTGCCAATTGCCTAGTAAATATCTAGAGGCGATAGTCCGTCAGAGAAATGCGGACGACCGCGTAGATTGAAGCAGTGTCTTTCGTTCTTCTTTACTAAAATACAGTCTTAGGTCTTCTCGTCGATAATAGACAGCCATCAGTTATAGCTACAGCATTAAAAATAGCGTCAGAGAAGTCATTCCTAATAAACCAGCTGCTATTTTATCCGTAACAATGATGACGTCACTGGATCAAATGCTAAATGACACGTCCAGCACTAGCAGTGGCAGATACCACACCTCTCTCACCTACCAACTGGAGTGCCTGCACTGTTGCATCGTAAGGCATCGTTTCGGTTAAATCAATGGACTTTCTAAAGACGCATTCGACGATGAGGTCTCACGCGTTCCGCACATTCGGAGTATGCTCCGTCTCATCCACCAGCACTTACTTCCAAACACCGCCCTTGCCCCAACTCATTTCACGCTCTGTCTTTTCCACCAAATCTAGCATCCAATGGAAGAGATGCTAGTGCAACTTCATAAAATTTGCACATACGGTCAACGTGCAGATGTGGGGACTCTTCAACAGAGCTTCAGTCACAATTTCCATGCGCACTTAAACTGATTGGTCAAATGAGAAATGTTTCACCACTGCTAAAATCGACGAAATCAGGGGCGAAATGGATTGTAATAAAATACTTTATTTTACACAATTTCCCATAATGCCTTCAGACAATGAAAAACAAGGTGGCTATAGAGTCTGTCGCATAGTTAGTGCAGTAAGGAACCTCTGTTCTTGACAGTGAGATCTGATGCATCAAATCAGAAACAACCTCACCGACTTAAGCTCCCGTAAATGACGGGACACTGATCTAAGCAGTGGGATATTTCAGTTGGGTAACCGAATCCGCCACAATTGTCATAACGCTGCTAATGTAGAAACTAGACAAAGATAAACAGACAACTCAGCTAGGTGGGTAAGGAGGTCATGTTTAACCTTTCTGAAATCTGGATGGTCTTCATCAGTATTGCAAAATCACCTGTAAAGCGCAGATACTCAAAACACAGCCAGCAAGCTTAAACGAAATTTCGCAATATAAGTCTCCTTAAGATGAGAATAGCACAGAGGCCAGCAATGGAGGATGAGTGACACACAATCAAGGGCACGTGGATCCAATCTCCAGGCTTCCTCAAGTTAAGGTGGGTGTGGGTTTCCATCATCATTGCATCCAAGCAATCAGGAGAAACCACAGAAATGCAATAAAATTATGCTGACGAGGGTGAATGAATGCGACAATTTTATGATCATGTTAATTAGAAGCAATGAAATCCTAGCCATTTTTATTGCGATGGATAGAAGGTAAACTCAAAGTTGATTCAGATAAGATAGCGCTGTTTGAATTGAAAGATGCCTCACAGAAAATCACTTCCTGCCTCTGTGGAGCTCACTGACTGATCAGTGAGGTAGACAACACCGGTCTCTAGTGTCTTGAGGTACGTCTTCACGCTTGGTGCAGTTGTGTCTACACTTCTTAACTTAATGAAAGAGAACAATTACTCCAACAAAGTTACCAGCTCTACTTCTAAACAGATAGGCCACAAAATGGCAGTTTTAAGCCCATAGGAAGAGTAGTTTGGGGAATAATTGGCAGTACATGCAGAATAATCCTGGTGGATAACATACTTTGCAGGGAAGCGGTGCCTCATATTAAAACACTAAACAAAAAATCCCCGAATCCTAGTTTCACCGCCTAATTTGAACCAAGCAGGCAGTAAAATTGTCTACACAACTCTAAGCATTTGGATCTACTTTTCAGCATAAAAGAATGACATTTAATTATAACTAGTTTGAATAAAATAGAGGGAAACAGGAGAAACAAGAAAGCCTTCTAGTAAAAAACATAACTCTAAAGTGTTTCATTTATAAATTCGTATTTACAGCCATTTAAGCAAGCAAGGCAAGAGGCAGTTGCATGTGGTGAATTCAAACATGTCACACATTACAGTCAGGTGCTATAGATACAGAAGAGAAGAGTCACACATCCCCCTAGCAAAATTGCACCTTACAAAAGATACAGAGTTACCTATGCAACCGCCAATTTACTTGGAGTAGCGAAAGACTTTGCCAGTAAAACAGTCGTTTTCACCACAAGCCACTTGCAAAGGAGAAGACAACACTGGGAGGCTCTGGGTGAGGTTATGGCGGTAAATAGCGAATTCGCTTGCCTTATCAGAGAAGTAGTAGCAGCTCGTCGAAGGACTGCAGGGAGGCGCTATTCGCAGACCTTGTACTCTACCAAGCAAAAGGGAGGAAGGGCGCACAAATGAGAAACTATAGCTACATGAATGGCTGTAAGAAAGTGAAGGGTACCCACAGAATTCCTGTCCAGTTTGCGCGACAAGAACTGTGTAAGAGCCTTATGGGGCTGTCCAGTGTCTTTAAGTGCTTTACTTCCTCTTTTCTTGAAAGTGGAAAAATGTCTATCCCATCCATGAGGTAGGTTGAATGCTATGAAGAGTGGGAGAATCATACAAGCTCCATAATCCCTTTATATTCTTCCGAGCTCTGATCATAGGACAGATAAAATATGCAGGAAACAGTCGCCATTAAGAGCTGACTGTTAAACTGGTTGAAAATGAACCTTGCTGTTATTCCTTATTTTATAATGGTATTTATTAAGGTGGTAGACATCGGAGTCGCTAGCTCCAGTAAAGAGGCAGGCCACCTCCAGCTTCAGTGGAATTGCTAACATTCCAAACCTGGCTTTGGTCGTCCCCAAGCTGCCCAGCACGGATGGCAACTTCACACCAAAGGTATGCAGCATGAGCGCATAAAAGGGCGCTGTTGCCAATCAAAGATTCTTGTCTGGCCTTTCAGTCGGCTTTATCGAAGTTAGTAGATTGGAGAGAGCGATCAAGAGACCATAGACCTCCAGAATCTGCACCCGTAATACCTTGTCCAGAGGAATTTTCTCAGCATCAATTCAAAACCAGACCACAGACTGAGTTGTCTGCTCAACTGCCGAGCTCAAACTCCAGTGGAGTGGTGGCTATTGCAGGGATGTCGAAAAGGAAATTAACAAGGCTCTGAGTTTTGGTTCTCAGCTCGGATACCATCTAATGCACGACTTCAGCCTATCTACTGAAAGAATAGTAATAATGAAATAGGATGGCCATAGAAATATCAGCGAACTACCTCTGATAACTAAAAGACATTCTGGAGAAACAGCACTAACATAAGGAAGGGTTTGAAATGCAACCTTCTTAAAACAGAAATCCACAAATAAATTATATACCATCAAATTCTACAACAAGCATGCTACAAATCATATTGCGCAGATGAAACATTCACGGCACCATCACGTTTTTGCAAGCAAGTGGTTTCAAAACATCAGACCACAGTGTAGGATGACACCCACCAAAGGACGATTGTTTCGTAAGGGTGGAAGTGTCGCGATTCAAGGAAAAAGTTGGGACATGTTATTACGCTTTCTATTTCAGCATTTCTATGCTAAACAACAAACGTGTTACAAGTGTCCTGGTTTACATCGAGAAACACGAGGACACTGAAACAGTAACGTGGTGTTATGGCATTGTATACCTTGAGACCGAATTGTTCCAATTCGGGAGGATTAAAGCGGCAAGGTAATCTGACGGAATCAGCGATCTCGATATCACAGGGTCCGCCGAAGTTCTGGAGGAGGAAGCTGTGGAAGTGTTACATGGCGGTATCGAGGCTGGTGAAGTCCTGCATCTTCGAACCTCAATATTCGCGCCAATGCAGCCCGGTAGTAATCGGTTTAAGGCAAGGTCATTTAGGATTTGTTTTCAAGTAGGATTTGGCAGAGAACACATAAGATTGACACCTAACACCGAAGGAAGGATTATGAAGGCTGCATTTGCCATGAAACGTGTAAGTGGTTCAAAATAGTACTCTTTAAAGTGGATTCTGAATCTCGTATTATTTCGAAACTGCCCTATTCCCATTCATTTTAATTAAGTGATGACGTCAAGTGCATTTGACTAGTTTGATATTCACTTAAATTTGTTTATGCAGAAAATACTTATCAAAGTAGTAATAAATGTCCTGATATTTATTAAATGCAACCAGACATGGAGCAAGAATCCATAGACTTTATCGTGACTTAGTGCAATGGTGATGTGTGAATGTATGAAAAGTCGATCATAGCCAAACCTTTTTATTTTATTAGCACTAGAAATGATTATCGGGTAGAATGACTGGCGTGTAGGCGAACATTCGGCTATGTGTGGAGTGGTTTAGAGCCAGGACTATACGCAAACTACAGTACCAAATAAAAGAGTTGTGCGCATTGTTCCTGCTATTTGAAGTGTTTTGAGGCGGGACCTGCTGAAGACGCTGATTCTGAGGCACTACTTAATGAGCTTTTTATGTGTCCGCCGCTTCGAAAATGCTTCCTCTTATAAGCTCTGTGCTGGACGTCTCAAGTTTTGTCATAAATCCTATAAAATTTCCTTCCCCTTCACTTTCGTGATTTACTGAAGGTTGCTTTAGCGTCTGTTGGACTTGTAATGCTTCATTAATCACTCTAACTGTCAACCAATCACTTTAGATAGGCGGATACAAGTCGCAGAGTGAGTAAATGGAAAGGCGGTTGACTCAAATGTTGACTTGTGCTCTTAACGTGCGCCTCATTGCTGACTCACTAGAGTTAGCCAATAGATCAATCGATCGGTCGATAAGAATATCTGCTACGAATTCGTTGCGTATTGGTTGTCTGGTCAACCGATCGATAAGATGCAGCACACGCACTCGCGCATGCAACTTCAGTTTGTTGCAATTCATCATCAGGAGAGCCACTAGGAGCTATGCTGCAGGCGGTGACAACTTTTCCATCCGTACTGGAGGATTACCGAATCGCGCCTTTGGTGGAGTGAAGAATTCTTCTCGACAGACATCTGCATTGGTAAAAGCTCACTCTCGGAAGACTGATAAGACCGCGCCAAATAAGTACCTCCATTTCAATCGGAGTTCGTCTCTCATGCACCAGTCCCACATGGGGGTTCGCTAGTTGTGCCAACGCATGATTGGTTGGTAAGTGATCAGTGTCCGCTTTGATTAATACTGGCAGCGGCAGCCTTAATTTGTACAAAACCACCACATATACTCCCATTCTTGTTCCCTTTTACCTGGATTTGACGAAGACGAAGAACCACCAAATGCGACAAAATTGGCAGGTCAAATGGGTGACGAATTCATTGACAAATGCTTTCGTTATTACCCTAGTAAAAATAGAATTGCTACACTTAGTTGTGTGGGTATTTTATGAGACCCGGTCTATTTTGTAGAATTTGAGGTAAGGATTTGGCTAAGTTGATCCCTACTATTTCCATTTTGGCCCCTCAGACCTTCTATGAGCTGACAAAAAATACTCTTTTACCCTGATTTGGCTAGTAGAGACTCAGTACACCCAAAATTCACCATGCATATTTAAATGATTGGAAGAAAACCAGTCTCTTATTGCTTCATCTGTTATTTTGCCCCACTCAATGACAGTTTGTGACCTTTCACTAATATCGTCTCTTGCGTTCCTTCGGATATGTTGATTAGCTAATCCCCACCTCCAGTTCGTAGATTGCATAAAGAACAAACACTTATTAATGAATTTTCCACTTAATCATTGACACTGTCCTCTCCCTGACTAGTGATTTCGAAGTATTTAGCTTTATTGTATCGATTTGCCATCATTTGCAATTGTTAAGCACTTTTTTGCAAGAAAAGATGGAATGTTTCATCTTGCTTAAGTGACGTTTGCGCCCAGTAGTCGTGTTCCTGCTGCTAGCTTATTACAGACCGATCCGAGTGGACGTTGTTGAACATTACTAACACAGGTGGCTTATGTCGCCATGAGCTCTTCAAGTTTAGCGTATTCTAAGCAAATCGCTTTACAAATAGTCACACAGTTTCGCCTTAAACTAGAGTGTCCTGTCTGCGACCATATTTGTTCAGCAGCGATTAACAAATTTACTACATGTTTTTGATGCGATTGGTAATGTTCCATAGTTAGTAAGTTTACACGTGTTTCGAAAGAAGGAGAAACGTAGGTACCAATAGTGCATCAAGATGCATGGGTTGTTAAACTACCAATGTGCCATTAGGATAAGGATTCAAATACTCAGTTGAATCAGTTTCGCTCAGTTGCGTCACGAAATCTCTGTAACATGCAATAGTGTAAATTAAAAGGATTTACTGCACCACACTGTACAACGCAGGTTTAATTCACACTTTATAGCTATCTGTTAGCAATCGCATGCGTGAATGGTTGGATAGGTAAGAAACTTAACACAGGGTCAGAACGATGAAGACACTGTGCTCCACTTTCTCACCCTTTTGATTTATTATTGATCAAAATCAGGCAGACAAAGAATGACAGATTGGCTGGACATTTGAAAGGCAGAACTGGGGCATAAGCGAAGCTAACCAGGGCTTAGTATGATCGTTCTTTCAGTTCTTACACTACCGATAATAAATAACATGAGATGCAAGCAAATAGCGCATGTACCTACAAACATTTTCAATGCACAATGTTGAAACCAATGTCCTCGTTTTCCGGTACCCAGATCGACACTTGACGGAAGGTGTAAATGGAAGCAAGAATATGCTTACTAGCCGGATGAAGTTTTTGAGTTCTGATGGCGCAGCGATCTTAACCTTCACTATTTTCAGTAGTAGGACCGAAACCTCTAGTCGCATGCGTTTAGAGGTATCCTGGAACACAGTGTTGGAGTAAGGGTAGTTTTATATGCTCAACTCTCTCGTCATGATGAAAACGTTTGCCAGTCCGTCGATATCAGTAGCTTCTAAACTCGGGAAATTTGATTAGAAAGGGCCGCCAGGACATCGTAGGCGCTCATTACCAATAGTAATAATCCAGCCATCAGGCAATTCGTGGGTAGCCAAAAAATGGCTCTGGACTTTGACACAATCAGGTCCTGGCCGAAATCGAGTGATGCGTATCAAAGGTTTGCCTTTTAAATCCTACCTCGCTTTGTGCTGCAGTGGTGCGTTCGTACTCATGCTCAGTCATAATCCTGCCAGTGGCAACAACAGTGCTGTCTTCTCACATGGATTTGTGTGAATGAGGCTGAAATGGAGCACAACGAGCGAATCGCTCATCCACTAACCATTTGTGGTGGTAAAGGAGCATATTTGCTATTCATTGCCGCAATATCTTACCAGCTAGACACTTGGGAGGCCCTTCGCTTGCGGTGCAACACCTAACATCCGTAAATGTATAAAATCGTTGGCCGATGCTTCAGGTCATGATGAGTGTGCGCTTGTCACTTCCTTCCAACCAAGTACACTGTGTCAAGAAAGGCGGAGACTGTTCTTTACACGCATTTTAAAGTGTTCAAGCCGCCATGGACTTCTTCATCCATCTGCTTTCAGCTTTGTTTCCTCCACCCATCCTATCCTTCTTCACCAAACTCCACTCATTCCTTTCATTCGCACTTGTTTATCCCCCTCCCCCTACTCCTGGGTAAGCGGGCCGTACAATTCAAAACAGTAGTGAATTGGTCCCTTGCCTCCTGCCTAAATGCCACTTCTGAGCAGTGTATTGCATTTTACAGAACGGAATGAGGCTAAAAGTATCCTGCTGCAAAAAAATATCGGAAGTAGGAACCGACACGAGGTTTCGCACTGCTTATTGGAAGATTGGTGGCCAACACGCAAAACCACTACTATAAAGGCCGAATTGAGAAGACAAGATGGATGCATTTGCTCTTGCACTTGGCACGAATTTTAAGCAGAAATTAACCAAGGCAAGTAATGCCCTACCATAATTCAATTTGCCTAATTTTGATCTGGTTTATTTTAGTTTTTGCACCACCTCGAACGTGCTTCGTACGGGTCGTAAAGGATTCATAAAGTAGCAGTGTTTCTTTGTCTGATTGGCATGCTGATTTGCGAGGAGAGATGCCTTGTGGTTGGCGCAGCATCGAGGTGACTTTGAGCCCCTTGTGGCATCTTGTTCGGCTGGAAAAGATGAAGGGGCGTGTAGACGCACAGTTGATATGCCTGAATAGATGCATCGCATTGGAGGATGTACGTGTGCAGATGACGGTGGACTTGTTGAGTGAGAACACAAGCAGCTGAACAATGGAAAAGAGATGGAGTAATGGTGACAGGAGTGAGAATGGGAACAAAAGGTGGTAGAAAGAAAGGAATGTGGAGATGCATGAAAAGAGGATAAAGTTGTTGAATTTACACGTGGCAAGCGCACACTTTTCATGACCAGAATTGTTGACCAAAGATTGCGTACATTTAACGATGCTGAATGCTGAGCGAAAGGCAGAGGAACCATTAAATGTCTAGCTGGTAAGATTCTGCGACGACAGCTGACAAATGTGCCCCTGTACCACCAAAAATAACCAAGACATATGTGGTTCACAGGTAGTAAACCAGTTCGACCCCATTGACACAAGGCTGTGTAAGGAGAAAAGACCGTTGATGCATATTTTAGTAGGTGATTGTGTCTTCAAGGGCACATGCTAATAGACAATTTCACCTGCCGTCAAGGTAATTTGCTCCTGACCCACATACTTCTACTTGCGCCAAATTGATCACCAGTAACGCAATGTGCAGCGTTGATCACATGCCAACCCAATCCCAGAACTACTCAGTGGGACATCTGATTGAACACGTCACCATCCCATCAAATGTGTGCAACCGCGGTGCAGAAGAAGTGAAGAATGGGTTGATGCTACTTGAATTGCGCCGTCACCATCAGCTTTTGAAATTCGTGTTCTCAACTCTCCTAGTTCCCTTCCCAGCTAGTGCATGTGTCGACAACGCCGACGAGCAATGTTGCATTATGAAGACGAGGAAGTCAAACAGAAAGTGATGCACTTCACAATTTTTGATTCACTATTGGGCTTAGACATCTATGGCACCATGTTTCAGGCAAGTCATATGCGATGTATTTTGCGAGAACCTGCAGCAATGCTTATGTCATCCCTCAAATGGACTTGCCTCCGGAATTATTTGCCTTGCAGAGAATTCCATCATCAAGCAATGAAACTAAAGCATTCTCTGCATAACGACAGGAATACATCAGTAACTGGTTTCACTCACGATAGCGGCCACAAAGATGTGGGACAGGAAGGTATTCTTGCAACCACCCACCTCCATTTGATCTCTACTTTGCGACTTACGTCGGATTACATTGGTTAGCGAGTTTGCAGGTTTCAAATGAATGGAAGGAGGAGAATAAAGAGGCAGTTAATCCGATTCGTTTGTTCAAACAGTGCTTAGGGATGCAGAAGTAGACTTACAGACACGCCTTTTTACATCATTGCTTGCTGTTGACTCGGTGTATTTTGCGCACTACTGTAAAGGTTGCTGTATGGTTAGCACTGAGAGATGTGCCTATATCGACAACGACTAAGAATTGGTAATGTAGAGAAGGAAGACAAGTAAAACGTGGAGAAACACAATGAGGAACGAAGGAGCCGAGAAATGCAGTTCCGACAGGTGTATTTCTAAATGGCTTGTGTAACAAGGCCTTCTCAGGCACAGTGGCCACCCACAACTGCAAAAAATGTAAGCCGGTGGAAGTCCGCTTGCATGTTGACACTGTTAGAACATGACTGCTTTGAATGATCACATTTTGCACGCACTGATGGCACCAACTTCTTGGTCAAGGGAGTGTGCTCCGCAGTAGTGCACTATTTTCTCACGAACTAACTGAAAGGCACAAATGAGAAGTCCAATGGGTAAATCGCCACAAAACGTCTGCATCAATGGTGATCGTTATAAAAAGAAGTGAAATTGGACCGTCAAATGAGTGCATGTCGTGACTCTACCAACAGTTGCAATGCGGTGGATGTCTGTGAAACGGTATCAAAACTTTGGACCCAAAAAAACGTCATAATGAATCCAAGTTCAATTAAACTCACAAAACCCTCTGTCAACCATGATTTGGGTGCCTTCATCAAATTTATGTAATCTGCGACTTTTTCAATCATTCATTATAAACAGGAGCAACTCTAATCAAGGTATAGATGAAGAAAGGGACTCGGCAACTGACGTCTCTAATTAATATGCATTAGTTCTCGGCAAAATTTTCCCATTCTACACCTGCCTATATACTTGCCTTTTATCAGAGAGGAGAATAAGCGAGAACGCCCTTCTCCAATGAAGGCGAAAATAGCAATTGTTTAGCTAAAAGGGAAGAAGGAGTGGAAAGATGATGAAGAAAAGTGAAGGAAAGGAGAGGAATGTAAGATTTGGAGCATTTCTGCTATGAAGCAACCATTTTCATTGCCTTATTCCATCTATCTCCCCATCTGTTCATTCATTTGTTTATGCAACACAATCCTAAAATGGAAGTGATAAATATCTGAACGAGGATAAGAATGAACATGAAGCTGGCACGTGTGATGCAAGCATACAGCTTTTTAGAAATGTCTACACAAAATGCTGCCACCCAAAACCTATGCTTATGGTGATGTGTGAACACAAGTTTGATGAACAAAGCGAAAAAGACATGATTGAAACAGAGGGAGCAATGTTATGGCTTACCCCAATTTCTATCAACTCCTCCTCCCAATACTATGGCCCAGCAACGTGTTCCGAACGAGGAGGTGGAGTTGGTGGAGAATAACAGAACACCGACTGCAAGGAAGAACCGAGTCAAGACTCAGACGATGAGAATAAACTGAATTACGGGATGGGCTACAGCTTAAAGGAATGCGACGAACGCCAGAAGACATTGTATTGCAGGCATGCCTAGCGCCATTGCGATTGAATTCTTCCTTTTGAAACGCATGGGAACCGATCGATGGTCTATGGGACACGTCTTGTGTCACGTGGTTTCCGGTGGTGGCATGTCTAATGTCATTTGGCTCATTGTCAAGTCTTTTTGTCACAAAAGGAAGCCACCTGCTGCACATGACTTCATCCTGAGGCAGCCTTTTGAATGGGTGTAGGGTGTGGTGTGTTAGAAGATGTAAGAAGGCAGTTTAAATTGAAGCGACGTGGGACGCCAGACCATGATCAACCAAGATGCTTGCCGGAAATCTAATGTCTTTTGTGACCAAAAGCCACTACATTTAAGACTCGAGCATCTAATTCAGGTTCAGAACCCAGACTGCGTTGAACCGAAATGCGAACACCGTGATATAAATGAGTAAAGAGAAGGAGAGGAGGGGAACCTCAACCGCTTCATTTGAGGCAATCTCTTTGACAGTCAAAAAGTGGTATCATGCAACCTTGTACAGAATGGATGCAGTGAATTACATGCCAACGCTAAAATGCATTTTCCAAAGGGCACACAGCTACTACCTTTAACAACTGAGAGATTTTTAATAGGACCTGATTAGGTTGTGATGCCCGAAGTGATGATCAAGATGAGCGTTGGCTACTGCATAGTGATTTCGTGTTTGTTCGACAGAGCTTCAAACTACCTGAGGTCACCATCACTTATCGCTCCACCTGTCACTTTACATTCCATTGACTAATTCAGTGCATCTTCACCACAGATACTTCAACAGTTCGGGTAAACACGCTTTTTTGCACCACATTTCTCGTTGACGACCAGATTTGCAAACTGGCGAAAACCAGCATACTTCTTCTCTCCTTCAACCCCCCATCCACCCGCTTACCTTTCATGTCTCATAAGCCCTACTTCCCCCCTTTCTTCATTCCTTCCTTCCTTCCTCACATTACATTTGACCGAACAGAGCACACGACGACAACCACCACCACCAGCAACAACAACAACTACTACTACTACCAATGGGCTGCTAATAAATGCTTTCCCTCTCTTCCTTCCTCCCTCTCTCCCACCCCCACTACTCATACATTATTCTCTCTTTCTTTCCTTACTTCATTCTTACTTCCTCTCAAAACACATCCAACTGAAAAGCGCTCACTTTACCTCCCCTGCATTCATTCATTCTTTATCCATTATCCCTTCATTCAATCACCCGCCCTGCCTCCCAAGCCTTCTTCCAACATACTCCACCCACACAGTATGTCATTCACTATCCACCCTTCCTCCTCTTGCTCCCGTTCTTCTCTCTCTCCCTTCATGCGTTTCTCAGCACAAGTTTTAGTCCTCACATAGACCATTCATGCCATTATTACTCACTTTCCTCTGCAACCATGCATTCTCCTAACCCAACCAATTTAAATATACTAATTTACCACCGCCTTTTTCACAATTGACTTACTTTCTTGCTTTCAAGCATCCAGCCAAAGCCTACTTCACTTTTACCCACACCTACCTCTTCCTTCCCATCGCCACCACCACAGCTACTTATAGACTGCAAGTGGACTTCCCCCTTCACCTCCTACCTCTACCTCCTTCCTTTCCTCATTCAGGCAAGCTAGTACTGCTACTATTGCGAGTCTCATGGCACCGCCTCTTCCTCTCCCCCTCTTTCCTTCTTCCTTCCTTCCTCTCCACTATCCTGCACCACGAGCAATTATTCAATCCCACACTCTTTCTTTTCTTCTTCCTTTTCGTAGACCGACACCAGCTTTTTTTCCACAACATTCATTCATCCCTTCTTTCTTTCCCTTTTCATTCATTCATACCTTGTAGGTGCCTTGCCTTCTTTATTTGCTCTCCTTCCATGGACGAGTTAATATCAGTAGTGGGGTTCTTTAATTTCCACGCAAAGTCGCTGCCGACGACGGGTAAGGTACCAACCCATATTACTATTTACATCACCTTTTTCACTCACAGCTCCTCCTCCTCTTCCTCGCCCTCCAATTTATATAGAAGAGTTACACATCTTCAATTCCAACGAGAGCCTTTGCATCATCAAGCGTTGCATCACAATTCTCTTCTTTCATCGCCGCACCACATATATGTGACATGCCTTTGGTAAAACTTTAAAGCAAGCATTTCTATTTAATTAAACAACTACTTATAACGCTGAAATAGATGTTCACTTCCTCTGTCTATCTGTTTCCTCCTATCGCAAAAGAAACGAACCAAAGACAATGCATTTCAATTGGATGCAATGCTCCCTTAATAATAATAATAATAATAATGGTAATAATAATACGTTTTGAGACGGAAATCGTCCTTTGTGAAAACGAAGTAGTCGAAACGCAATTCCAAAGGCGATTCGTCATTGATTGAACATATTCATGAATAATTTATTGTTCCACTGTTTTTCTTACCACGGAGTGAGGAAAATGCAACTTAACCGATTCACCAAATACCTTCACAACGGACCCATGGGTCTAGAATGAAGTCTACCTCTAACAGACAACAGCTAAGTGGGAGGATTAAAAAAAACAGAATAACTAACCGTAGTGAGACATCTGCCTCACTTACCACTCGCTCTACATACCTTTGAGTTGACCCTTAAGCACCTGCACGTTTTTCCTCCCTCACCCCCCCCCTCACCCTTTCCTCGGAGGGCTAATAGTGATAGCAGCAGCCTAGGGCGCTGCTGAAGTGCCAGCGTCTGCGTCTTAGCCTTCTTCACGCTTCCTTCAACATCAACGGCATTGGTAAGGTACATTATGAGTCACCATCATGCTGACAGCCTAGCATTGTATTTCAATTATTCCATTAGCTTCGTTTAGGGTTCGTCTTTCCACTTTGCACCACAATGCCTACTTTGATGTAAGAGAGGTCAAAGCGACGCCTACAAATGTTGGCGATTTCCCAAAATGAAGCCCACATCATGCGGATGGGTGTGATGTTGCTGCAAAGAGAAACCACTTACTACCGATCATATAGCACGAGCAGTCACGAGGTGATTTGCCTGCATTGCTCTGCCTCCTTGACGTTGATGTCCCCATATTTTGGATAAAAAAACCTGCTATTATTATTAGTGCACCCACAACAAATGCTATTCCATTTGCTTAATTTGCTTTGCTTTCCTTCTACCCAACAGGCAACAACAGCAGCACTTCATTCTGCTTCTTACTTCTTCTCTCAGGGGGAACGTTTTCTACAGTTGGCACCTTTTAAGGCACTTCTTGCCAATCTTCTTTCCATTGACACACTACAGTACACCATTCACCAAACAGTCAACAGGAAACTCACGCTCCTCAAAACACTCACCCAAGCACATGACTGCAGCTCATTCCATTATATTTGAACCAAACAGTGCCATTCCACTCCATCTCCCTTCCTTTCACTCCTCCATTTAGCACTCATGTTCACTCCATCTAGGTCCCCCAATGTACAACACCTCACAGCACTACATCTCACCCTTACTGTCAATGCCACCGTTCATTCGATGAGAAGTCACAATAATGCCCTGCCCCCTCCCTCTGGCACTCCAAAACACTTCCATTTGCCCATTCCACCGGCGGTACACATTGCTTTCGACCGAGAATAAGAATTGCAAATGGGCGCAACACCGCCGCAGGTTTAAGCATTAACAGAGGAAGAGTCGCAAGTGGTCCACGATCATCGAGGCGTATTGCTGCCGCTTCTTCAAGTCTCCTCACCCACCCTCTCAGCAGCCGTGCCAACAAACTACCACTCAAAACAACAAACGCTTTTATAACTGCTGAAGCCAACTACTCCTCGCCTCCCCCTCTCCCTCCTCCTCTTCAAGCCCCGAATGCTAATTGGTCATACAAATGAATGATCTATGGTTCCATTCGCAATAGCACGTCTCTATTTGAAACGCTTGCATGCTGCAGCGCTCACTTCCACCCCTGCTCCTCTGCCCTCTCCTCCCCGAATAAAAACGAAAGGAGACACACCACTCGTGCAAAATACACGCATCTCTTTCACATACCGCAATGTGGTTAAAGGTGACAAAACTTGACCATCTTAGATTGAGAGTAAACATAAAGAACGACCGAAACTAATTAATGTGGACCGTTGATAGCATTTCCTTTAACTTGTCCAACATACTGTTCCATTGAGAAGTACTTACCCATTTACCGCCTTCTTCTTTCCTTCTCACATGGGACCCAAACACACACACCGCAGCCAGTCTTTCATGTAAGTCCTCTAGGCACAAGACCGCGCCATATGCTTATTTCCTGGGTGGGTGGATGTAAAAATAGTCCCCACTGAGGAGGAGGAGGACGAGGAGGAGCAGAGGAGCTCTCAATTCCATCCATTGGTCCAACAATTTCAACGGCACAGCTGTCGACTACGACGACGACGACGATGACAGGTGCTCTTGGGGTCCCCAAAGACGTCTGCATCAAGTAATACCAAGTGCTCGATAAGCTTTCCTCATTTTTCTCAACAAATGACGACCCACCCGTCATGATTCCTCCTCACTGAAATAACCCATTATCTAAAAAAAATCAGCCAGGGCAACTTCAATTAATTGTTCAGCATAGTGAACGACCATGAAAAGCAGTTTTGTCCCTAGACAACAAAGCTTTTCCTACTTTCTTTCGTGAATCATGTTCAACAAAAATTTCTATAAACACGCGCATGCGTTTTGAGAAATAAATAAACGTGTTCATGACTGCAAATAAATTAGTTTTGTGTATTACAAATGGATAAGCTCAGAAACACAAAAATGTACCACGGAAAAATAAGTGGCAAGGTAATGCAAATGCACTCCAGACTGCAAAATTAAACAAACTGAAATTAACGAAAAGAGAGGTCTATACCAGTTTTTTAAAAAACACTGTTGTACTTCGTTCCATTCCCATCTTCCTGGTGTCGACCAGATCACCATCGCAATTCACCATCCTCTCCCAACGACACAATTAACTTGCATATCAGTTCAACGTTAGTCCCACACTCGTCTCGTCTGCTTAGCTTGCGTCCACGCGATTATCACCCAATGCTTGGGCCGCCAAATGAAGTGACAACTATCGCCATGCCGCCAAACATACCGCTATCGTCCATGGCTCGAAAATAACGCACCGCCTTTCGTTCCACACATTTATCAAATATCACTTTAACATCATCACTACCACCGACACAGCTAGTTTGTAGCATCTGGAACGGCGAATTCGATGTGTGAATACCCAATGCACTGCAAACTTGAGACAAAACAAAAGCGTAATCAATCAAAAATACAATAAAAAAGTAAATACTTAAATCTTCCAAGCAAATAGTCATGGGTCTCCGAGTAGCCACTCCTTTGCTTCTGGGTCTGCCTCAAGCACCAACTCATGTTGTCAAGGCTGAGCATACGACTAAGCGATTACTAGGGCCCTACACAACACGTATCGCAAAGATGACGTCAACACAAACCGTGGTTTCGAAGTCGATGAATAATTATGTCGCAAAGCGTCTCATATCCCTTGGATATGCTCTACCAACACGCATATCATAGTAATGAAAATAACACACCTTATACCATGCATAGAATATGATAGGACTAAAGAACGCGCATCAAATCTGTTAGAGCACAGGAAAAAGGAGACCAGAAACTGGCAAACTACAATCCATCTTGTCTGAGAAACATACGGAGTAATTGCGAGGATGAGGTTTGCATTCAGTGTTGCCATGTAGAATCTCCAAGCTTAGCTGATAATGGTACACTGTCAAATTAAGGGTCCACAACATCGTTCTTGCCATTTAGAGCCCAATATTCACTGGGATTCGCCAATTTCTATACAGTTAAAGACCTTCTAGCTACAAGCCAAGCGAACTCACAACTATCAAGAAAGCAATACAAAAATAAAAACCTAAAGTAACCGCGTAAGAAGCGTTCGGAATAACGACTGAAGACAATAAGGTTTTGTCTTTAGAACGCACATGATAGTCTGTATAATCAACTCCCCTCGTTTTTTTAATGCGTAGTAAAGCGAACTTTACATTGGAACTTAACAAAGGTTACATATGCACGCACACCTGTGCTTTTAAAAGATTTAATTTAAGAATAAAACTGCTGAAGCACTACTTCAAATGTAGAAGTGGATGGGTACCGGATAAATGAACTTTTAGTGTGGTGAACAGATAGAGAGGCAAGCAACAAAAGCAGACAAAAAAGGAGACGAAAAACGATAGTCGGTACCTGCAAACCGATCACCCTTACCTCCAATTCTGCGGAGTTAGCCTGTGCCCGTTCCGTCAACTCTACCTGCATGGACGCCAGGGTAACCAGAATGGCGGCAATGGAGCCAGCGTGCTTCCTTCATCTCCTCCGGCAGCCTACCGACAATGTGCTGCGTACTTCACCACCGCTGCTTCGTGATCCTCCATCAGCACACTCGGTGCCACCGGAGGCGTCTGCACCCTCGCTGCAACTGCCGTTGGCGATGGTTGCTGTAGAGCAGAAAAGACAAATGCTCCAATTGTACACATTACTACTCAAACTTTCTTCAACCTCAGGCAAGCCTCATTTACGTTTCTAGTCTGCCAACATAGGATGCATCATTCGACGGATTATAGACTGGAGTGAGTGATGTGGTTTGAGAATTTTGTCAACTGAAGGAACACCGCTCAAATAATATCTCGTGCAATCAGAAATAATTCCAGACTCATCTTCCTCATCAAAGCCAAAAAGACCCTTAAAAACCATTTAAATGCCAAACAGCCACTCAAGATGGAGAGACGAATTGAAGTGGATGAAATGTTTGATCGATTTGGGCACTTAAGTGGATCCCCAGAAGTGGCCTATTCATCAGCGCACATTCCACAGCATTACCAGTTCCGAAGATCTCAAGGAAACAACGGGGCAGACAGCCCCAAACACCAAGAACGTGTTCCAACAGATCCATTCAGGAAGAGAATTCCAGCCTGCTCCGAAAGCCACCGCAAAGGGATTGAATTCATGCAACTCAGCGGTGAGACTGGATCGCATTCTTGATGACGTAAAAATAAGACAAGAGACGGGAAGACGACCAGATTGTGCCGTATCAAGTGATCACCTTTGTACCTAATCCTCATTTTAGTAAAGGGATTTAATTAATCTTAAAAACCTTCAAAATTAAGAGAAGATATACAGCAAAGCAGTCATCAAGATTTGTCGATAGGAGAAGACATGCCCCGTGATCGTCCCCCACAAAAGGGGGCGGAATGTAACCATCCACATTTCATCTTCATAACCATCACTGAATTCGAGGACTGTCTTCCACTCCCTGATTAGAAATACATCTTTTGAGCAACATCTCTCGTTGTTGACAAAAATGATCCACTTACAATGAGAAAGATTATGCGTCTTCTTGCTTGAGTCGCGGCATTAAGGCTCAGTAGATATTGTCGCAACTACCACACCCCAATAAAGTTGATTGGCATGTGATGGAGTAGCGGTATTTGAGAGCCATAAACAAATTTAACCCATTGCAATGAGCAGAAATGTGGGCCGACGCACCCTCCAGATGTGCGAAACCTTCGTTGAATTGATGCCCAAGCACCTGCAGCTGGAAGTTACTGGAGGAAGGGAGAAATACAAACCAATTAATACGACTGAATCAATTGTCAAGAAAAAAGTCGTTGCAAGGAAACAATTATCGTTCTGCGCTTAAACAGAGTTACCTCACGAAATCAAGTCGATGGGGTTACTAGGCACCACCGCCAACTCCACTATCATTTTCCATCAATCACCACTACCACGGCAATTATGAAACAGAGAAACAAGCTCATGAAACTTCCTCAACAAAAGCCATAAACTGACCGCAAATGGTCCTTCCAAAGGCCCATCATTCATTCATTCATCTAGATCCGCGCTGCCCACATAAGAAAGAAGAGACAGCGAGTTATTAAATAGAACGTGCCACTGGAATGGGGAAATTTGTCGACACACAGCGAGAGAGACACGCCTAAAGACGCTGCGATTGTGCCCTTCCGTACAGGTTACACTGCACTAGGGTTGGGTGGAATGCAGCGACAAGTGAAGAATACAGAGATGTCGAAGTGATTATCGGCGACGTCATGTTGGCAGCTGTGCTGACGGTGCTGCAGCAAGAGGCTGAGGGTGGCATAGTCGTGGTGAGGCGTCGACCACTATCTTTGCCGCATCGCACTCCTATTCTGTGAGACACATGAGCATTGCGGTGAAGTCAAAATGAAAATTAGTAGAATATCGAGGCGATAAATAAATCAGGCAGTTGAGGAAGCGGAGGGAATCACAATGAAGCACCCAAAAAGTCTTAAGGCTCAAATCCAAAATAATGACCAAAAACCAAATACAAATCAAAAATTAAGAACCAAGCATCACGAAGGAGGCCACATTTGCATGCAAAACACACGCCAAGGAGATTTAGCCAAATGGACGTAAAGGGCACTGCAGATTGGCCACGTCAGTTTATCTGCCACTAGATGTCTGGTAAGTCAACAAGGTCGACTTTTAACGCTGCTTCGAATACCTGTGTAGCCTGCTAAGACAACCTGTTTAGAAAAGAAGCATCTACTTAATGTAGGGAGCAACTGACACCCTCATTAATGATCGTACTCATGTCTTCATCCTAAAATAATTGGAATTGTGAAAGACTAAGAAACACCATTTATCAATGACAACCTCACCAGAAGCCAACGAAGACACGAGGGAGAAAATTACAATATTATGATATGGAATTCATTACGATGGTGCATCGCAAAAGAGGGTATAAGCCACCGAGGTTTAAAAAAGACGCCATAACCCATCTCGTTCTACCATCGCGATTTTTACTCAGCACAAAAACACCCATCATCTCAAAACATGCCAGAATAGCTTATCAATACAGCGTGCTACAGAAAAGATAACCCACTCATACTACGTCTGTATGCGCCATAGCCTTAACATGTCTACCGCTCGATTGGATTAGTAAACCAACTGGTTCTTTAGTAAGGTGCACTCAACCAGCAAAGAGGGTTTGCACATCCACCTTATTGCCTTAAACTCAAATAACACGCTTGTACCACTTTAAATTGTCTTATCAACAATAAACAAGTGGGGAACAAATAGTACAAGACCATTACCGAACTCATTTACCAAAATCGGGGCACCAAATACATACAACATTATTAGCGAAGGTTAAGCAATCACCCCAGCACCTACCAGGTGACGAAATAGCCAGTATCTTAGCTGCACCAACAGCACAGACAGGGAATGAAATAAACCCATCAAAGACGCAACCTTCCCGGCATTCGACTCACGGCACATTTTCATCGCCATGGGACTGTGATTCACCATCAGATGGAGGGCCCAATCAATGAACTGCACACTGCCATATTGGACGAGGAAGTTCTTGACTAAAACGTGCCGATTCTTTGAGCGCTTCAATGACTGCACTGTATGGAGAGGACGTCTCCTTGTCTCGATTCCGTAACTTGCCGTACAATTGTCAGAGAAACTAGAATATTATCTTTGAGTAGTTTGGAACAGACCGAATTGCCTCAAGCAGTGAATCCATCGGAGTAACTGACGCATTCTTGTGTACGAATTTAACATAACCAGAAAAATAACTAAAACCAGTGAACATCACCTCCTCCGACAAATGAGTGCTTGGGCTAAACAAACGCAGTAGACATCAACGTTCGGTTTAATTGACCAATGGCATTCAAACGTCTAAAAAACAAAATTTAAAAGATTAGAATTGAATGCGCGTCAACAATCGCCAGTCAAAATTTCATTTTATTCTATGCTTAGAATTATAAACCAAACGAGCGAAAAGTCTTTTTAGGCAGTGACTAACGTCTTTAGACTCATCAGTGCAAAAGACAGACCAAACCAGACACAACATCTGTACTGTCTAACAATTCTTCATATACGCCGCTCAAAATGTTTAGAGGTTTTGTGTTCCAACTGCAAAATCAACAATTTATTACAGAGTTGCGAAGGCATGCAGCATTTTAAATCGAAATCATTTAACAGCTGATTTTCCGTGCTATTTCTAAGTAAATATGAGTCAAATGAGACAAGTGCGTTGATTGGCTTTATGTACGCAACGTTAAAACGTAGATTATAGCGCCCCGAGACTCCCTTTGAGGTAAAAGAAGGCATAGTATTGGGGCAGAACATATATTCTGGAAACAGAGGGCTTGGGGGCTGTTGGCACGGCCCAAAGGCCGTCCAACCGGCTAGTACAATATGGCCACCCAAGTGACCGAAACCGGCACTTCGAACCAACAAAGTATTACACAGTGCCTCTCTTCTTTCGAGCGTCTTCCCCGACGCTCCCACTGGTCAGCCTCCCGTGTCGGCTATCACAACGTAATCAAGGCCTCCCACGCGCAGTCCGCTCTATTGGAATAACGTAGACCCATCCGAATAAAACTCGTGCATTATGGTCATGGTCTCTTGTGACTCACCGGGGGAGAAGACTTTCTTAGTTTCTT
>MIEF01003136.1:0-15291 GCA_001870725.1 Taenia solium
ACTAAAATACGGTTTGCGGGGGCATCAAATTGACCAGCCAGTGGGTTGGGCATCCACTTGGCGTCATCGTTTGGCAGTAGGTCATCAAAACGTACATCGTACGCCCACGCAAGGTAAGATGAACTGTTCTTCCAAGATTGGCAACCATATAACCTAAACTTGGTGACTAAAAAAATCATTGCACACGTGTCCATTTGGTTAAAGTTACACGTGCAATTTGATATATATTGCCGCCTGGAAGTATCTGTGGTAGTTCGGCATGTAAACCGTAAAATGAATGGTAGGCCAACGCTGGATCAGTAACCTCGCCGGAGTTTACCCTCAAATCGCTGCAAACTTCATGTGTAAGCCTTTGGTGATAGTCCGCTAAACACAGGAGCCACAAAGGACACCTACAACTGGTGCACTGATGAAACAGGATACGATCAGATAACCGTACCGATGGCCGGAGCACTTTTTGCTTCAAAAAGGAACCAGAGACTGTTCTGCTCTTCTCTTATCGTATCATCTGCCTAATGGACTTTTTCTTCCAGTTTGAGTTTAAGTAACGAAATAGCGAAACAGTTGGACGCATTGAATCCACGCACCTGTTTGTTTGGTGCGTAGTAGGACGTCGGAGCATCGAGGCACCTTTGCCGCGGTGAAAGCGTTTAGCATCACAAATGTACTCATTTAAAGCAAATTTGCAATCTTAAACTATCTTGGTAAGAGTGATGAAGTGTTTAAGCATCTGAACGAACCCAGTCCCATTTACCCACTTTATCCACAAAGTTGAACCTGGCAGTTTGTGTGAGTACAATTCTATCCATTAAAAAAATAATAAAGTGGGACTTTAGTGCCCTGAATAACACTCAGTTAGACGTAGCATTACCTTTCAAACAAAGGCTCAACCTTCGGCGACACAACCACGATGGCATTAAAATCCACCTAGCCTGACCAATTTACAAAAAGAGCAGAACGGAATGCGAAGCTCGAAAGACTTCGTAACCCGTGAGTCATTTACAGCGAGGCGACGAATTTACCGCAGTCACAGCAGCTGCAACAAAGTCTAAACCACCTATGAAAGGGCTTAGTGTCAAATTGAGTTGAAAAATACTCGAAAATAGTAGTAAAACAGGTCTACCTACTGCGTCTCAACCCATCTGGTGCAAAAGAAATTACGAAATGGTGAAAACGTGACACATTTGCTTTTAGTCAGAGTGACAATCAAACAAAAAACCACAAAATTCTAACCTAGCCAACGAATAGCAGTGTTAGCAAAAAAGGAGGTGAACTGATAAAAAATGCATTTTTATAACAGCCACCTAATGACGTTTTGTAATCAAACTAGTGCACACGCGCTCAGGAGTAGTGATGCTATGATCCGCACTGTAGGCGCAAGTGTCACTAAAATTGTCATACGAGCTTACCCCAACCCAGAACCCAACCCAGAACAAGCAAGCAAGGGACCCTGGTAACTCACCGAGAGCAGCTAGGGAACTAAAGAGGGTCATGGTGAGGCTAAGGTCAAGATCACCACCGAGAAGACGTGTCCAAACATTTGACGCACCGCCACCAGGACAGCAGCCACTGATGAAGAGGCCGAAGCCAAAAGCGGGATTGATAGGTGTCAATTTAGCCAGAGCTATGGCCACCTGGATAGAGAGGCATGAGCAAAATGTTATTAGTCAGACCTAACCTTTAAAATCCATTAACATGATAGAAATTTCAGTCAAATCTAATCTAAGCGTACTATGATGGATGAGTCACAAAAGAATTTTATCGTTTTGAAAAGCTACATTTTAGCAAATTACCATTAGTCCTCAACTATTCTTCAAACGCGTCGATACAAATCCAAGGCAGAATGCGAAAATTAATAGCTGCCTCCAACTATTTTAAAACCAATTAAAATTAAAGCACTGTAAGACCGTTGTAGAGCAATATGGATAGGAACTTATAGTTTTTCACATAAAAAATTGGACAGCCGCCTCGTTTCGAACCAATGACCAAACAGAGATGGGAATATAGCATAAATAATAGATTATGAGAAACACAAAAATGCTTTCAATATTTAAAACAAATATGTTATTAAAGCACATTAAATAGATGACAAAGATATCATTGAAGTGGATGCGCGTCAGCCACGGCCAGAAGCACTAGACGATTCCCGGAAAAATAATTATGTGAAGAGCCAAAAGCCTCAAACAGCAACTGATAGTATTTCGTCAAAGATTGACATAAGCTACTTACAGCAGGCATGAGGATGAATTGACAACAAAACCCCAAAATCGGCTCAACCGGTTTTTTTGCATAGGACTTGATAACATTAATATCAACCTCACAACCCATGAAAAATGTTGCGAGAACAAGGAGGATAATCAGACCGATCCGAAAGATCAAATCGACAACTCCGCTTTCGCGAAGAACTAGCATTCGTACACCCAGCGCCAAATACGACTTGCCGGCAATAATGGCCCGGGCGACTAGGTATGCATCACCGATTTGTGACACCACCAAAGGGAAAGTGATGCTTTGGATGGACTGATTTAGCGAGGCAGACAAGTTGAGGATGAATGAATCAGCGAGTTCGACAGAACCAGGGTAATCTGATGTAAAAATGAGGGAAACATCCTCTTTTGAGGAATGTGAAAGACTGCATGTGAGGTTGTAACCTCCCACATTTTCGAAAACCCGTAGCTTTCCGGAATCACAATTGATCGAGAGAGCAAAGGAACCAGCAGGATCAGTGTAACTGGAAATATAAGCAGTGCCATTTATAGTAACACGCTCTCTTAAGATATTCCTAACATCCAAATATTCCGTATCAATTGGCAGGCCCCCGATTGTCTCCTTGGCAAAAACTGCATTCGTGAATGTTAGACAAAGTAAAGCAGGCACCCATATCACCAGCGACATGCAAAGAAACTGTCAGACGTAAATGTGACCGTCTCAGAGAAGAAGCATAGTCAAGCTGAATTTATTTAGCCACCCGGATTATTGCAGACCAATCAAAACACGATGCTAGCAAACTGAACAATGAGGAGTTCGACCATTGACCTTGAGGAAGGGGTCTGATGTGTGTTGAGCTATACAATAAAACACCAACTTTACATCATTGCTTACCTGCAGCTTTAATTTATTTCCAAACAAAACGCAAAATATAATCGGTACAAATTCATTTCAGGATTGATTGCTTAAATCATGCCACAAGGGATGATTCCGTGACCTAGGTATCAAATTTACTTGGTATGGCTCCACCATAATCCAATCTGCGCACTGCCCAAGGATTTCCCTTCCCGTTCCATTATTTGGCTGCTGAGCAACAATCACCCAAGGAACCCCAAAGCCCGGATAAGGATATTGATTGATTAAAATCCTTCTATTGAACCACACTGAATAGTGCAGAGTAGTCGAGGTCAAAAGGAGGTTTAGGACGACTTAAAAAATCTATCAGAGTATTTAGACCGTGGATGATGCCGGAGGGATCGTTGGCCTTGGAAGTTGGCCGCCAGTGCGCGAAATCCACCAGTCGAACAACCACCTTGGATCGGTACTGATCATAGGCCAGTAGCAGAGAAGAACGATAAAACCCTATCGGTGGTTGCGGTTCCTCCGTAAATATTGACCGCACAGCTTCCACAAGGGGCAGGAAGGCGCGTGCCAATTGAAGATCGCCTTGAAGAAATGGCAGCAGGGCTATAACAGAGGGTGAGAACCGTTTATCCCCAAGACCTATTACACTTGTTAAACTTTTACAGCTAGCGTTCTTCATTTCACCACGCTTGCCGATTGCATATGGAATAAGCGATTCAACTTCTTGGCGACTGCAGATCGCTAGGTGACCAGACCTCACCGCTCAACACCTTAACAACCACTTGCCACTTGGCCTACGGGAGTGTCAGTTCGCGAATTACGGCTGATAATATTAGTGAATTTTAGTGACAGAGGATAAGACACTCGCTGAGGACCTGGTTGGGATACAGCTCCGTGGAAAGAGATCTGAACTGTTCTAAACGTGGAAGAACAATGGTCCAAGCCTAAATGGGATTAAAGAGTAGCCTAAAGCACTTCTCGGGGTCACGCCACTATGGATGCTGGTAACGTAATTTCTATTCCGAGAAAGCTGATGATTTCCAATTGTTGAAATGGAAAAAGCCGTGTTTTTAAGTAAGAGACGCCTAATCAGTTACCTGTTTACCGACTTTGCGACAAAAGACGCCATCATTCACTATTTGCTGCCAGAACTGTAAATTAGGTACCAATGCCAATGGATTCGCTCTATGGATCGGAACCACTACATTAAATTCGGCCTAGAGTTTTCCTGTTCATCTCCACCTTCGGCAATTATGCTCGAACTGCTTTGACAGATTTGGCACCAGCGTCACATATATGTAACGCGCCAACCACCCTACTGGAACCCCTGGCATTCATGACAACTGGGTGTGGCGAACCATGTCGGTAAACGGTTGAATAAGATTAATAGTAGTAATTTAGGAGGGTCCTTTGGCAAAGAACAGCTCCATTCCTTAATCAATGAATGATAGCGATTTGATTGGTTAGAAAGCAATAATGGCAGTTGGTGGCACATTTGAAAAGAAGTCTGAGTCATTTTAGGCCGGAACTTTGGTAGAAAACGTGCTCCTACTTGTTCGCATTAAATGCAACCAACCAACCCCCCTGCTATTTTGGCGAAGCAGTCAAAGAGTGTCAACGCTATCCATAGCCACATGCCACCGTCGTATCCATTTTTGTGCCAACCAGAGCGGCAAACACGGGTACCATCCAGCGCCAGTGTCGGTAATCATCGGCGTTAGTAACAAGCCATGGTAAAGATGGAGGAAAAAACTTCTAATTCTTGCCTCGGACATGGCCATCCAAATACCCAGTTTACCGCGAAAGAAAGAACTTGAAGCATTATTCCGCCTTTTAAGATATAACTGGAAGGCTGTAGCTCAAATACTTGTTTTAAGACAGGATGCACGTTTTTTTGGCCCGATCGCTGTGTGGAAAAATATCACACGTTCATGCCAGCTCCTCAAAGACTAGTTCAGTTATGAGCTTCAGGTTGGAGAAAAGACGGGTTTTTTAATTGAAAAAAAAACACAGGGGAACGCCCCGACAAGATACCACACTTTAACTCAAGTATGTGACTGACTGACTTGAAGCATTCTCAACTTTCCATGCCATTGCCTACCCCTCGGCTTTGTGCGCCGAAATGTCGCAATCAAAGCCCCAAGCCCATTACCGCGCAGAAATCTAAGGGTTACCGCATTCATGCAATTATTCTCACATGGTCTGTTCAAACAAAGCCATTCTCTACACAATTAGATACTTTGGAGACCACGGAAAATACGTCCTACCACCAAGTAGACCCCTTGTTAATAGTATGCGTTATGTTATCCTTCAAAATGATCGATCTTACCGCTGACGTAGACTGCTTCAAGGTCCAAACTGCGACCGTAGTGCCGAGGAACTGTCAGGTAGCGGCTCGACTTCCGGTCATAGACCTTGAGGAAGAGAAATAGTGGGTAATATTCAAGGCTCTACATGATACCTAAGACGGCCGCAGAGATTACTTGCAAGAATATGGCTTTAAAGGGATCACTAGTGATAAAAGAGGGTAATAAAACATTCAACAATGTGATGGCCTAAATGAAACAAGATTGTCTACAGAACAAGATAGTATAAAGAATGATTGAGTCTAACCTCATTACTTATCTATGCAAATAAACCTACAATTTGGCATTGTTTGAAGGGAGAGCAACGAAGATACTACTGAAAGGCGTCTACCTTCATGCCAGTAAAGAGGAATCCCACAGTGTCACGATGAGCATATTTAGCGTTTTCAGCCCTAATCTTAGCCTCACTTGCATCGGGTGGACAGGCGACACGACCCATCTTCAAGTCGCAGACACTGGGATTTGCCAAATTGGCCAACACGTCTTCCATTCCAATGTAGAGAACTGCGTTAAAAAACAACAAAAGAATCAACAGCCAATGAACCATCTGCCTAGCGTCAAGGCAGTAGGGGGATTTGGAGAACACAGACCATCGTTTGAATCTCGAAAGAGGCCATGAAACGCGGGCACAATAGGTCGTAATTTTGCAATCTCGGGCGGAGCGTCCGTCGCAAAGACCTTGAGGTAGAAATTCGTCTCCTGAAGGCCTCTCTTGTCCGGCGGTAGCCTCTTGTAGATAATGGGTTCTTGAGGATGCCGAAGCACTGCAAAAAAACAGTGAGAGGCAATATGCATGCATTTAACCGCGAGTATGAAGGGCATCTAAGTTGAACTGCAAATGACAGGAGAGAACACATGTCCACGTAATCCCCGGTCACATTTATACGCCCGTCCTAACATTTGACCAACTTGTTAGTAAGACGGAGTCACTCCAGAACAGCGTTTCTGGGTTGTACCAATTTTATGAGAGTGGAAATACTCATAATTCATTGGTTTCACCATCGCCATAACGAATCACCTCTCATGTAAAGCGCTTCGATCAACCGTCGAAGATCATGTGCTACCTGACTGTTCGTTCACAGCAGCTGAAAGGTTTACGCCTTTAAGCAGTCCCATATCATATCAATTGAAACAGGGATAAGAAACACTTGGATTTTAGTACTTCGTGCAGTAACACCAAAACAACAGGCTTTTAAACTGTGGAGGCGTAAAATTGCAAGTTCCGGCTTGAAGTGAGCGTCCATTGAATGAATTGTATGTCTCAAAAACCTACTCTTGTAATCCTCCCATTTAGCTAGCAATCCATGACCTCCAGCTTGATATTGGTAGGTGAGAAGGTGGGCGGGGAGGTCGGGAATACTTTCGGAGTTGAAGAGTGGTTCTTCTGACATTTTTACCTACGAATGTGAGAGAAAAGGACAATTTCAAAGGAATGCTACCTGCCTAGGTGTTTTAAGTAACTGAAATAACTGATGTCGATGTAAGACAACCGCCAGATCTTGTAAATCGTCATGGCGATTCGAATAGCTACCACTAAGTGTTGTGGCGCATGCTCAACCCACACCAGAACTTGCAATTCCCATGTCAACAGTCAAAAAGCCGTGCTATCATAGGGCTTGAAGACACATGTGATGTCGTGAACCAACCCGCTCAGGTAACGTGGACACACAGCCCAATCTCAACTTCCTGAATTTACAGAAAACTTCTAGCACAGTGGGCTTCGACGATGGGAGACTCGACACCTCAGCAAACCTTCCAGGTTGCTAATGAACCTGATCGAGCTGGCTCCCGGGCCACATCCAACTAGAATGCAAATTCGTTTAGATTTAATTTGAACGATTGTGTACGCGGAAAAAGGTGGTCCAAAATCACATCAGGTCAAAAGAAATACAGCTTCAAATAACCACAACCGGGCATTCAAGCAAGTCATCCCCATGGTGGAGGCACACAAAAAAGACTGGCCTTCGTTGTCAACACTTTCACCATATATTTACAGTATCGTAGAAGCAGCGTTACACACACAAGGCCTGGCTACTCGCTAGGCGAAGCTGGCGATGACTGCGATTGGGAGTAAAACTTTTCGGTAAATGCAGCGGGAGTGGTAATGGCAAGGAAAGTTTGTGAGATCTTGGCCGGAGGATTCACAATGCCTCGGAGGTTAATCGCACCACGTAGGTCCTTTTTCCCTGAGCAGATGATGATTAGAAGGGACTGTGAACGCAGCTGCATGTAAATGCTGGTGGCGAATTTTTGGAAGGCCTCCGTCTCTCTCTGCAAGGTGAAAAGGAGGTTGTTGTCAATTCTAAACTCTGACTAGGACTTGTGGGTCAAACGTCGCCCAGCCTTCTGTCGTGCCTTCCAGTCTTCAGTTATTCAACCTCCATGGCAATTGCATGGGACTCTGAGTCGATGCTACCCAGATTACTTCAGAGAACTTCATTAAACGTAAGAATCCAGAAGCAGACATACTGTAAGCACACAGAGGCACTGAGCGACTAATGTCACGAGCAGAGGGCTGTGTCACTAGGCTGGAAAGACTTTTACGGTAAAATGAATAGCTGATGGCTCACTTGCCTATTGGTTGCTGCCATTTGTCGGTGTAGACCCACGTAAGTTTTCAAATAGAAGACAACGTGTTTTCGGCTAATTTTGTAAGCCTAGTCTTGTCATTTTGTCCGCTGAATCCTAAGCCTTGCCTTTAAATACCGAGATATTATGAGCCGCTAGTTCCCTTGTAGCGCCTGAGTTGCTCCAGAAGATGCCATAACAGGCTGAGACACTAATAGTGGAGGCGACGTGGACAGCGTTCTGCGCCACCAGGGCAGAGGCCAAATCACGAGAGTTGGGGAAACACATGATCAAAATAAATATTCCAGTCCTCCAAGCCTATTTTACTAATTTCCTTAAAGTAGCATTTTTACAAGCGATGTGTAAATGAGCCTTTAATCAATCCTACACAATATCAAAATTTATTCCTTTTTATTATGGCTTCGACAGTTGGAACGTGCCACCGGTATTTTGAAGACTTGTGCCATCGCTAAGGGAAAGGAGAACGGTTGAAGTTACGCACAATTTCGTATTCCCATTCTCAATCCCGTTCCCACCCTCAGCTTCACTTTCGTCTTCCACATCTAAAATTGGATTCGCCTCCCAATGTGATTATTTCAACAAATCAAGTCCACTTAAAGATGCCTTATGGAGTCATTTAGCTTCCATTTTAAGGAACTGCAAGATTTTTTCTTATCGAGCTGTCCCATGCCTCCAGTTTCACGCACCAAAGCAGTGATAGCATTATAAAAACCCGCTTTCCGGTACTACGATTAAATGTCATGCAGAGAATGAATCTGATGTGACTGAAACCGAACTCAAGAAAGGATCTATCCAAACTGTGTCGAGCCTTGGCAACCACATGAACCCCACAACGTTCTGATTAACTGACAAGTGATGCAGCGAGGTCAAATTCGGATGGAAGCAATACCTAAACGGCTAATCACGATACTGCTACAAACAAGTTTACGACCGGAACCTTAGATGACTAAAATTCTTGCGTTGATTTGGGGTAAATGTCCATAATAAAAGCGATTGGTGTGAGGAAAGTAAGCATTATGGAACTTGTCCAGTCAATCGTTCTAAAGTTTCTATCAAAGAATCCTATCGAAATCCACTATCAAGCAGGCACAGAATCATACAATAACTCGGAATTTTATCCTAATAAATTCCTCGGGGCTTCTGTGTGTTAATAATTAGGCTTTTAATAATAAAGAGTGCCAAAATGTGACTTGATTTTGTGCAGCTAAGATGCCACTAGAGGAATGGCATATGAAAACCACACGCACAACAATACGAACTTTGAAGAAATGAGAGGGGAATGAGGGTGGTGAATTAGCTAGATTGGCACACAAACTTACCGCCTTGTCCCATTTCCCCGGCCGGCCGACTCGCGTCATGAGAAATTTCACCTTCTGCGCATTCTCTGCAATCCACTTGGCCGCCTTCTTCCCGGGACGTTTAAGGAAGGGCCGCGTTTTGCAAATCTCATCTTCCTTCCCCTCCTCTCCTTGGGCATCCACTCCCACCACTGCCGGCTTGTCCATTTGCACACAACTGGTGACCTTGAGATCGGCCAATAGGTGGTCAGTCAGGTGGAAGGGCGGTGTGGGAGTAGTGTAGATGCGACAAAGAAAGGCGAGGTAGGGACGCAGCGTCTCCGGCACTGTGAATGCACCCCTGGCCAGAAGTTTGGTCAGGTCAGCGACTGTGGGCTTGGATGAGGGCTGGAGAGAAGCGGCAGTAAGTCAATGAGGAAAATGGGCTGATCTAGAAGAGGTATAAGACTACACTACAGCTCAATATTGAAAGACAGTCCATTCGAAAAGGTCCCGCCAGCTTATTGCTGATTCTCAGTCATCAGTCAGTCATTTTTATGGACGCTAATTAAACAGTTCATCAATAGCAAAGCAACATCAACAGAGGTAGCATTTGAGAACTAAAAGGGAAAATTAACTTTAGGTTCCTTTCTATATACACCTTCCCCTTTAAACTCATCTTCCAGAATACAGTTGATAAAAATTGGATTGGAACAGATCGGTCGAGTCAATGGGCTTCTACCCAAGTCCAGCGTTTTCAGGACATGAGATCCTACTTTCACAGAAGGTCTGCTGAAGTGCCAGATTCTAATGATGTGGCGTGTGAGAGTATCCATAGCCCTTAAGTGGTAAGGCGGGGTGAGAGGGAGGAATACCTGAGAGCGAGAGTGGCCTCCTCCTCAGCATTATTTACTTCACACCAAATTGAGTCAGCCTCAAGAACGAGGCAAACAATGGATGCCGTGATCCAACGCTTCACTCGACTAAAAAAGTGGCTAGTGTCAAAAAATCTCGTGAATTTCGAAGGAGACTCTTCCGTTTACTTAAAGGACTCCTACTATCGAAGACCAGCCTGTTAATTTTCGTACCTAGCTGGCACAGTTGTTCAGATAGTCAAACTCTCGAGTACCCGGCACTACCTTTTAAAATAAGTACGTCGCGTGAGATAGCCAGAAAGGAAAATTAGGCATGTCGTCACGACAACGTGCCCACTGTTCACACTTTGACACTCCAGTTAGGCACAAAGAACTCAACTTGGGGGCGTTTCTTAGACCAGGTTAAGACTGCCTCTCTGCACAAGATCTGCACAACTAATGTTTGGCTCCCTAGCATTCCTGAACTGAATTTCTTGGATCACCTTTGGAGGGATCGTTAGGAGGGCCACCAATGAACGCGTCGACATCTCCTACTGTAGATGCTATGAATAGTACGAGTAAAAATGTTGCCAAAAACGGATCAGGTCAGCCAAGAATGTTATTTAGATTGGTTATGGAGTTATCGAACGGTCATTTACCAAGTATATGTACACCTGAGTGGATACTAAAGCATTCAAAGCATTATGGGAGCACTGCCAGGGGTATTGGGACAAGGTGTTGAAGACCAATTTAATTCTCACAAAAGCCATGTCCCCTGCAAACCTAACAACAAGCGATAATGAAATAGTACACGGTTGGATCCATTAGGAGCAGAATGAAACACTGAGCAGGCGTACCAAGTAAGGGTTGATGTGTTAATAACCGAGGACAATTAATACTGCCGTTTCAGATGAGAATTGTGCCGTCCCTAATGCAACTCAAGACCTAATTAACGGTGTGAGAACTAGCAACAACAACAACAGGCGTAATACCTGCGAATTCAATTAACCCAATAGGCTTGGGGCATTTCATAAAAAACCTTGGACTTCCAGTGGAAAAGAGAAATGAGTTATAGTAGTGATAGTAAAAGCCAAATAGAGCTTTAAGTCAGTTTATGCGAGTCTATGTAGGCACATCAAAGACATCACGAAATGTTGGATGATGTCAATAGACACACGTCTGTTTGCTAAAGTGCCAACGGTATCACAAAAGACAACCAAAAAGGGTCGAGGCAGTCCCTTGTGGACCGCTTCAAGAAGGCGCGGCGTGCGGTGGCAAAACAACCTACTACACGAAAAATAGGTTGTTCGAACAATTTGAGGGACTCTGGTGATTTATCACCCACACACGAAACATCACTGACAAAAACAACCCACCTTTTCTCACTTTCCTGCTGAAGTCACTAGAGATCAACGTACCAAGATCTATTCATGCCCACGTTTGGCGTGATTAATGATGAGCCAACCCCCTGACATCTACATAAACTCAGAAAGCGGTGACAGAGACTAATTAAATGGGTCCCACCTACACACAGTAACAAACAACCATACCATACCATATCTGCTCTCCTAGCTGGGTAGAACCTGTATAGATATGGTTAGTTGACACTGAAGTGGGGGAAATGTGAAAAGGTGGAAAAGACGTGAAATCCCACCTCCACGGAACGATGTTAGATCCTGTCCTTTGTTATTCGGCCCTACTTGTAGGCCAATGTGCCTACGACTAGACATGGACACACTTGACGACCATCACAATCGCCTTCCCCAAGTCCAGTTCCATTGGGGACCAAAATGAACAAGGGAAATCGGTGGCGTTGCCGTCAATTATCTTCCCAATGGCGCGATTGCTCTGAGATGGCTGACGCTGGTGGTTAACCAAGGAGAACATAGAGGACGACGATCAAAAGAGGGGAGGAGCTGCGTTTGCTTAGTTCTTGGTTTTGGTAAAGGGATCACTTAGGGACCATGCCAGCAACCCCAAGTCCTACTGTGTATCAAATACTTCCCTTCGTTCTGCCTAAATAGCATGTCTTCCATTCATTTTTTTGCAAATCGAGACCATGCTTAGCGTGAGTGGTGATGGAACACCTAACTTACGTCTACGCCGACTCCTAAGGTGGCGGTGGAGGAGGTTAAGCCAATGCCTCCCTCATCCACATGAGTTAGCAGACCATCACAACCTTCACTTCACCGATTTCACCTATCTTATAAAAGCACGCCATGTGTTTTTACTCACTTGCACAAAAACAAGTCATTTGACTGACTTTTTATGTTACATGGCTCGTTTGATCTTCAATTTCAACGTTCGTTACGGTAGTGAGCAAATTGTTGGCCCTCCCAAAATCCTACTCTTGCAAGGCAATACAAGGCTTCAAACCTCCTTACGTGACAAAATTACGAAAAGATTTCCACATCGTTGAGAATAGGAGGCGCTGGCTCATTCATATCCCATTCTTTATTCTCAACCCCACCCTCACCCCTTCCCCTTTCCCATCTCCCGTATTCCCTAACCTCATATTAATTCAGCAAGAAAAATTTACATCTTAGAGGGAGAGACACCGATTCATTCTCCCTCCTTCATTTCAGTTGACACCCTCACCTGTAGCCTTCGCTACGTCTTTGTTTTCCGCACCTCCAGGTGGACATTATCATCCCTCCCCCCTCCCTCTCGGCTATAAGCATCTCACAATCGCACTACCACACAGGCGAAAAGCCCCGGAGATGGTTTATCGAAGTAGCCCGTGTCATAAAAATGGAATATACAGAGGGCTTGTGACTCGCGGGAGAAGAATTACAAATTCAGGAGAGGCTGTAGACATCAGAGGGTAAGGCAGTTCCTTGGTAAGGCTCACCAAAGAAGGTCGCCCAGTCTAACTTGTCCAAGATATATTGTTGCACCACAAAGGAGATGATTTACCTGTCTTCGGATAAGATTTACCTCAAGGTTGTCTGAAAAGGCCTCGCCACAACGACTAAAGAAGTGCCTCTATTACTTGTAATACAAAGAAGGGTCTCGTTTACTTGTTAAGCGTGTTACAACAAAGGTCTAGTCCGCGATGCTGAACGTGTTCAACAAAGTAGCAAGGCTGATAGACTCACGTATAGGCGGTAAAATGCCAACAAATTTGAAGATTGTATTACAATGGACTTGTGAAATCTTTTCGTGAAGTCTGATTCACACCTTGGAAGCGCTATCATCCCACTCTACTTCGGTGCGTGCGCCCTTGGCAATGTAAGATTTCGAGTTAGACAAACCAATGAGTTAAGGGAAACCTGTTAAATGAATTCCTTTTTAAGCAACTCCATACCACGGAGGACGAGGTCCATTCGTTGAAGTCTTAATATGATCCTAAATAGATCTCAAAAGAGAAATTGACAGCAAGCAGACTAGCTGTAAGACGTGGAGTTGATTTGATGCTTAACATCAACACTAATAGACTAGCCTGACGCAGTTCCGGGTGTAGGAAGACGCTGCTATTTAAACGAGTTATTCCAGTAACTTATGACTGAGTCCCCAAACCCATAGACAAATTCATTGTCTTAGGTCCTAGACTAAATCACATCAAGATATCTCAGACCCCTAAAAATACTCTCAACATAATCCAGCGTCAGAGTTACCTCTTCAGACGCTATAAGATGAGAACAGAGTCCGATGCCACCGCCGTAGAAACCAATTAACTAGGCAGACACCATTGCACCGAGTCAGCGGATCCCTACACAGCCAACAGGGCTACCTGCACACAACCGTCCCCCTGAAAACCACCATTCAAACATTCATCACCCTGCTGAAAGTCACAGTGAAGCTGGAGTGACAAAAAACACTTTGTTTGCAAAAAGGTACCGAGGAATTTATACCAGACACACGCAACCAATGATTTCAAAGAAGGACAAACACAATTTATGCTACAGCAAAGGAAAAACCGATTAAGGAATATTATGGATGATCAGAACTTCGCCTTCTCTTCATCCGAGCCTCGAAATCCACTAGCATCTCTTGTTCGGTTTTCGATTCCCGTATCCAAACTACTGTGACTGTCCCAGCTTCCATCTTCCAGTTCCTCCTCTTCACCGTTCCTCCTTCTTCGCTTTCGTTGACGCACAATCAGTCGCACAATGAAAGCGATAAGAAGAACAATAGGAATCGTGATAGCAATGATTATGGGCATAATGGCTCCCAAATCCCCCTCAGGCTGAGGAATCGCAGAGATGAGGATGAGCATACCCACTCCGACATTCTGCACGCCAGTTTCAATCGAGATTGCCACGATGACAGGCCAGGAGCGCCGAAAGAGGAGGGCCATTAGGAAGCCAGCTGCATATCCAATAATGGGGAGAGCAGCGCCAATGGGAATAATGAGAGGATAGCGACCCATAAGGCGGAAGATGGAGAAATTGGCGAAGGTGCCGAAGCCGATCACGTAGATGAGGAAGATGCAGGACGTTGGTTGTACTCCCCGACGCAGCCGATCTGCCCAGGTGGGGCGGAAGTGACGTATGAGGAGACCGCCCGTGACGGGCACGAAAAGGTAGAGGAGGTTTGCAACGATTGGGCCGTAGGGCACCGCGCTGACGTCGATAGTGGTGAAAAAACGAGCGAAGGCAAAGAGGAGCAGAGGGAACATGCCTACAGTGAAGATGCACAGAAAGACTAGCTCTTTAAATGGAGTTTTCCGGAGCAAAATGGGAGAGTTGGTAGTCAAATTTCGTGAGTAAAATGAAGGAATTGGAATTGATGCGCTCAAATACGCCCACCAAGTTCCTTCTACAGGATCGGATTACCAAGTTACTTCTAATGAGCGCATTTTTAATACGAAGCGCTTTCGACGCCTTCGCCGAGGCCCCGACGCATTCAGAACCGCGTCCATTTCGCCTGCTGAACAAAACTAGGCCGCACTAAGACATGACAGCTGCACGAATCCACTTTATTGTCGGTTAGTCACAACGAAATCTCTTCTATTTCTGGATGATACCGGTTCTTTAAAAAGCAAGATCCATCCAATATGAGAGAATCAGTTTGAATTATTCCAGCTCAAACAGAGAAACAAGGAGCTCGACAGGTCTGAAAACTAGATTATGCTCCTACTATGGTCCTTTTGGCATGTCAACACTATCCAGAGGGATCACTAGGAGGTGG
>MIEF01003147.1:0-27730 GCA_001870725.1 Taenia solium
ACTATTTGGATAGAGAGAAGAAATTTAGCTTTGTATTCATCGATTTTGCTAATTTGATAACATCTTTTTATGGGCTCGCATAATCCTTCCCACGCTGCGTTCTGTCATCAAATTCATCACATACTCATTTTGTGTGAACAATTCTTACTAAAAATTTCTCACCGCAGTGTCACATATTGGTGGTACTTATGGTTTGATTTTTATGCAAACTGCACCTATGGCAATGCGCCTTAATTCGCGAACTGCCTTATCTGTGATTAACGGTGTAAATTAGGACTAACAAACATAACGATCGACGCCTTTCTTCTCACTCTTTGGTAGTGTGTGCAGAAAGGAGCTGACAGATTTGCCCATTTATTTATTTGTGTTGTTATATGACAAGCCTGGATTAAATTGTGGCTTAAGCAAAATTGGGTTTCATGTGTACGGCTAGATTCTACTAAATCGTTATCAATTGTCTGTCCTAGTGGGAGATAAAGGGCACGAGTTTGTCGGTCTTTTGACAGAGAATGAGAATGAAATTCAAGGGTTCTCTTATGTGCACACGTTCACTCTAGCGGAATTGCTCAGAACGGACGCCTTATAATTAGCTTTCTTGATATGAATACTGCTACCATGTAAAACCAATGGAATCTCGCTGCTTTATCGGATGAGACGACACGGTGACACTGTGGTTGATGTGCCATCCTACTTTGCCACATTTTTGCTTTCTGTCTCGGCAAACATTAACTTCGACTTAGGAACCAGGAAAGCTATGTGTGAAACACCCGAAACAGCTGTGACACGGTGGGATTAGCAATGCAAGTATTGCGCTAAAAACAGTCACTTTTGTGAATGGGTGACAAACTCCTCAAAGTGCCACTGCAAATAGGCCGGTCATGATAGCTTCTGGCTACAAAAATCATATCGTTTTAAGTAACATTTTTTTTCACAACTTATTTTCCTCATCCAAGAGGCATCAACGCAAAGTTAGTCACTATAGGTGTTGATTAGAAGCAACAGTTGCCCTAGTAATGGTGGTCGTGATCGAAGATATGACGCGGCGTCCGAAATTATGTAGCCCACGCCCTTCGAGCCAGGCGACATAACATGACTCAGTGCGTTTAAAATGATGGGTCTATAATTACTTGCAAATTAGTAGCCAGTGAACACATTAAAAATTTAGCCGCGTTTAATACTTGCTGTACGTAAATATGTGCAAAGAACGTTTTTAGTTTTTATGGGCAGTGAATCTACCACATTCGCATAATTTGATGTTGCTGGTATTTGCATTTAGCAATGCAAGTGAAAAGGCAAAGTTGGGTTATTCGTAACGATGTTTCTAAACACCACTCCTTCCTGGCCTCTAGGGCACCCTTACATTCCGTTGCCGGCCATTTAACCGAGATTTTACTTGCTAGGAAAGAAAGGTATTGAAGAAGGAAACAGTTTTTGCTATTGGCTTTAGCAAAGTGGCACAAGGGATATTGATTCACACAGTACCTAGGGTGTTTTTGTAATGGTCGGTAAAGACTAGAGAGAACGTGTTGATTTGCTATCATTTAATCGACATTCTGGAAGCGTCAGAATTATCTGAACCTGTGAAGTAGTAGAGACTAAAATGGTTGCGGATGCTCACCTCCATTTTAGAGTCGATGCCACCTAGTCATTACCCGTCGCTACCAGTGAAATGAGATAAAAATAGGTCACGAGTTTCCTTAAAGTGCATGCAACGGGAGGATGTGAGTGTTGATTCAACAAAGCTCCTTTGAACGAGCGTATTGCTGTAAGATGCTGCACTATCGTTTCAAGTGGAAGCTTTAAACCTTTACAGATTACTTTCCTTTCGTTTTGCAAAAGATTTTGGTGTTCTGCAACACACTTTTCCTCTAGTTTTAAAATGACTGCTTAAATAAGTATGATTTGTAAACAAATCATCAGTGGCACAATCGTCATGCCATATTTTCGCATGTCAATTGAGAAGAAAATGGATTTTATCCCAATAAGTCCAGATAAGCGGTGACCTGGTGCCCAAAAACTAAAAATTACGTTTGTTACTGTCTGTATTCACAAGTTCTAGCTGGACGCTTCACCATTTCTTCGCCTCACGTCCCATTTGTATGACTGCAAAGCGACAGCGAATAAGTTCCACAAACCGGCCTAAGGGTGTTTTGTCTCTAAGTCTTCCCTTTAGTTCTTTCTACGTCTGGTTAGTTTGCAAACATGAAGAGTGATTTCACAACCCCTAGTGTGAATTAGTACGCTCTTGACGAGCATTTATTCATGTAGCATGTCCGGTGGGAACATTTCATTTCGTGGCACTGGAAGCATTTTCAGGTAAATGAACTGGAAGCTAAGCAAAATATAAATTAGACTTCAAGCATTTTCTTCGCAAAATAAAAATTTAAGCAAAAACAACATGAACGTTGATGCTGCTGTTAGAAGGAATTCAAAAACTGCTGAAGAAAATGCCTCCACTTTGGCAGTAATAAATGGATACGTCTGTGTCTGCGATCACACGATTGCAATCATCTTGGGTTCGTTTTACTACAAGCCCCCATTTTTCTCCTTTGCTGAGATCCAAGAAACTAATTAGCACTCCTTTATTTCCACATCAAATCGCTGACACCATGCTTGTTCTGTTTACAAAGGTCGGCAAAATGGCGCTATCTCTAACGCACTTGGTAGGCAATCACGGAACACTGGGTAAAGTAAAAGCGACTTATTTCCGTCTGATTAATGTGCGAACCATAGTATGTACTTTAAAGTCTGCATAAGGCCTACGGCAGTGACCAGTGCCTTAAACATTTTGATCACTTGCAGAACTGTGAAATATACTCTGCAACTTGGTATTCAGGTGATAGTCAGGGGCTAGTTTCTTCTCTTCAATATAAGCATTGGTGATTTGAGTTTGGGAATTTTTGAATGCACTGAGAGTGCAATTCTGTTATGCTTCCCGATCGCAGCCATAAATGCGCTATTCACGCAGAAAATTGCACAAATCACCCCTATCGTTCCGGTAGTGGTTAGATTTTTGTGTCCCTTAACATACTCCAGCATCCCTACTTCCCTGAGATATTTTGCCTTTTCTCCTATTGCCGTTGCCGCATTGGGCTTTACAACTCCATCCGCATGGCTGATTCGTTATCAACAAGTGACTTTCTATAAGCATTTTAGCGCATTCCTTTTACTACCTTTTACAAAAGCGCCTAGAATTATACGATGGAGTATAGTACTTCTTGATTCCTGGCAATCGAAATCTGAACGGACTTCCATGGCGCTCCTCTTAGTAAACTGTCAAATAAAGGCAACATTGTCGATAAATGATGTTGCTGTTTTATTTAATGTGGAGAAATATCGGTGGCATTGCTGCTTTTAGTGCACAGCGTAGTAGGTCTTCCGGTGAAAATCAGCACTTGCGAAGCGCATACCGGTTGCATCTTGCCTGACTATGGTGAAAATTGACTTGCATATTTCCGCATGTCAAAAGTTTTCAGGCCATAAAGTACATGTTATTGAAAGAGGGACTTTTCACTGAGAAAGATGACTTCTCCTTAGGAGTAAAGATGCTGCCAGTGAAGTGACTTTAGCACACCCTAAATTTGGTCGACTAATTGCATAGTGATTATATAAGGCTGATCATAGTGAGAAGTTGCGCCATGCGGGAAGGAGGCATGAAGAACAAAAATGAAAGACCAGTTGCTTGTGTGCAATTCTGCTCCACACTCCGATGCTAAAGTTCGGATGCAACGAGAAATTTCGGGACTAAGTATCCCTTTTAGTGGAAAAGAGAAAACCAGAACTAGCTACTCAGCTGGCCTTTTGTTCATACCATCTCCAAGAAAGTAAACCTTGAGCTGGAAAAGGCCCTCACTTTAAGATCAACTGATCTGATTACAATAAAAGTCGCTTTTTGCTCGACCCAACTTGATAGGCTACGATTATTACTACAGTACTTTTTTTATGCGTGGTCCATTGAGGAGATTTTTAGGGTGAAACAAATGCGATTCAATATGTCACACATCTGCGTGGCCTCCCGACTACTGTCTAGTAGTCTGCTCACGCCTCATCAAAATTGGTGTCATCCTTCTCCCTCCAGTAAGGAGTGCCACCACCAAAATCCTGCTCTGTGCGATTTTTCAGGTCAAATTCGCCTTGCAGCGATTAGCTTCTCATCATTTAAATGCTCTTTTGACATTTTCACATTCACTAAGTGCAGCCGATAAACCTGGCAAATCATCAAAAGTCTAAAGGCTGCATCTAGAATTTGAGCTATCTGTCCTTGAAGCAACGTGCAGACGTATGTATCCACTTTATGTTTATCACCTTCATTGCGCGTTCAGTTGCCTCCAACACACTGATGACGCCATATTTCAGTTGCAAGCTCCATTACACCAGGTTATAGCTATGAATATCTTTATCGAAGGCAGGTAGAGTGATCATACTACTCTCTGAAGATTCAACCATCAATTTCTGATAGAAATCTAATGCTTGGAAATGTTGGTGATTTCACCTGGTGTCAAGAGTGTGTGTGCATGGACGAAAAAGGTGTACTTGGGTCTTTGCCTGAATGCGGTGAAAAAACCATAAACTTGGCTAGTATTAATACACTTGACTAGCCCCCTACTTCCTTAGCCACTATTTACTGGCGGGTAATGATTGATGCGCCGAGCTTACTTTGTACCCGACTTAAAGCTACATCTGTCTAGCTTATATTACTAATGCCAATCTGTGCTTTGTTAGCTTGAAATTAGCAGAGAGGTATGCTTGCAAGGTTTTAAATTTACCCAACATTTGATGTACAGCTGACAATAAACCCAACCTTTACAAAGCCACCGACGGTAGTCGCCTCCTAGACTCATCGAATCTGGGCCCGTATAAGCTGATTTTGATGTTCAGGTCACGAGACGCGGCCGCGAAATTTGCTACGCTGACTCATCTCTGGTTGCCCCTGGCCCCAAATGGACACCACCCGGTACAACTGCGGCCACAATCGCTAACAAGCGTGAAGTTGAATGAAGGCAGAGCTGTTGAACGGGATTCGAGTCTAGCCCACCCATGTCGTTGCCAGATGTTTGCCATGGGACATTTAGACGGGTCTATGTCTAAACTTCCACAGCTCCAGACACTTTGTACTAAGATTTCCACGCAGATGGCCATCACCGGCTTCATTGCCGGCAGTGTTGTTATTACTGATGCGATTCATCTAAACAGCATATGTTGAGCAAATGATGGACTTGTGGCTAGGATGCAAGACGATTGCTTTGGAAAGGATAAGTTTGTTTAAAAAGCGTTCCGCATTGCATTGCTAATTGTCACACCGGATTCCTGGTCAGGAAAGTCGCTACACGGCATTAAGACCAGTCGAGTGTGAGTGTTGCGCGAACGCAAGCCATGGCTGCTTAAGACATGACGGCCATGATGCAAATGCATATCACCTTATTTTAAGTGACAAAAATAGGTGGCGATATTAGATTTAGGGTATGCCTTTCCGGGCTAGTTTACCCTACAACTCCTTACGGGGCAGATTAACAGTAGGAGCTGCATATAAGGGTGCAAAATTGGATGCAATGACCATGAAGAAGAGTTGCGCTTAAAGTAATTGCACACCCTGCCTTTTCCGTAGCACAAATATCTGCAGTTTTGATCTAGGACCGATTAATTTTGCGACAGCAACAACTTCTCGTCTCTAATAGCTCGCAGCAGTTTTCATTTTACGGTCTTACACTTCATATTTGCCTGAAGCGTAATGATGATGCTTTGGCAAAGGTTCAGAGCTCCATTCGTTCCATCCACAGTGATGCAAATTTGGTCATAATTGGGACCTAGCAGCTCGTTCCACTGTGTTAGAGATAGCGACATTACTTGCTTTAAAATCAAACTAAGTAGGTGTGGCCAATATGTGAGTGTTTATTTTGATGTGGAATGCTAAGACACTGCGGGTATAGAAATTAGCTCGTTATAAGCTGTTTTGCTCAAGAATGCACAGAATTGGGCTTCAGCAGTTTTCTTTCTTCTGGAAATTTTTGTAGCATTCCGCGATATAAAAGCGGAAAGTGCATGTGTAGTTGAACGGAAATAGCCTATATCGGCAAAGAAAGCTGAGTGCACATTAATTAAAAAGAAAACATGAAAAGAGGGCGGAACTTCTGGACTTAAGACAAAACTTAACTGGTTCATGTTTGAACTGTGAGGATGCGGACGTGTGTGAACATGAGACAAATAAAGGAAAGTCAAATTAGGTGAGTCGAGAGGCGCATTTTAAGGAGAAGAACAGATCGCTCATCTGTTCACCGACTCAAAAAGACCACGCACTTCAGCACATCTGCTCTCTGCATTGCTCACCCACGGACCACTGACCACTACTTAGTCACCACGCGATCTTGGGCAATATCGTGAGGTGAATGAGACTAAGGTAAAACGACGACCTAAGTTATGTTCATGGTCTACAAAATTTGCGTGATCTTGCGCAACTGAGCGAGAAGAATTTCTAGACATAAATGAGCAGTTGATGTTAAACAAGCTACCATCAATAGCAGAGTAGAATGCTGTGATTGCAAGCATGGTTTCAATGCAAAAATTTAGGGCACCCTACAGCAATGTCTTAAACGTGGAGGCCAAGTACTTTCCCGTTGGCCAGCTAGCTCACCGCTGTTACTGCTGCTCATACCAACGCTTATGTGGAACCTCGATAACCTCAATTAGGTTTGAATGTTAATCCGAGTTCCGTTACCTTAAATTATTTCCCATTTACTATTCCTCCAGATGTTTGTTGTCCGTCATTAAAACACGCAAAAGTGAATATAGGCCATGTATCGCACTCATTTAGCCTATGAGCGCTTACCTGCTTAAACCAACCCCAATCCAAACAAATTATGTCATTGAATCTGCTAAATGTATGTTGCATCTATTAGTACGCATCCCAAGAGGACTCAACCATGTATATTTCTCACCACTTTCCACTCTTAAGTGGAGCGCAATGGGGACCAACTGGATTTTTTTTAATGACTTTCTTTGCATCACTTTATGCCACAGTCGCACACATTGATTGTCACAAACGGGGCAGTAGACCTCATTCTAAAGTCACCCTGCAACAAGTATTACCAAAAGAACTAGTTTGCATGTAGTGCAGGGCTAACGTGCTGCATTGCCTGGTCTACAGTGATTTCTCAAAGTAGAAACGACGTCTCCATCTCGCCAACATTAAAGTGCTACTAAGCTTTTATTGAGTAACAACAATAAACGCCCCGATTCTACTAAAACTGTAAAATCAATCACGCAACTTCATCCTCATGCCCAAAAGCGATCCAAGTTACACCAAAAGCACAGTTGCTAAACACATACAAACCATGAACAATTCAAAGTGCATAAATCATTCTTTGACAAGCACGGTTGGTTCACTTGTATTGCTAGCCTTTCCCCTGCGAAATTCTCTGTAATGTGGTCTAAGTGGTCAGGCATAATTTAATGTGGCACGCGGTGCCCTGTCTGAATCACTTTATCATTATTCAACCCTAACTCCCACAAAGCATGCCACGTTTACGCTCGCATCCAAGGACTAAGGTTCGATGCCCCCTCTCAACCAATGGAATTGCGATTCGTCAAGCTGCCACCCGTAAAGCTAAGTCGTTATGACCTGGGAATGCATTCCCACTTTTCTATCGCCCCATCCCAATTCAAATGTTGAAATTTAAAAATGCCAAGTGTAAAGGGTTTTGCTGCATGAGTGTGCATTCTTTTATTTTGATATGTTTCGCCAAATTTCGAAGTTAATTTGATAACTCGGTAACTGACGATACCCATTTTACCGCATTTAGTGAAAGAAAGCCTCCTGCAGAAGCATAACTCATCAAATAACCAACTCCGAAGGATTCAGTGACATCGCAAAAGCACAAAGTGGTAGGTATGAAATGTGCGTGAGCTGTTAAGAGCCGATGAGGTTGTGCACACCTGCTCATGATTTATGAAGCGCGGCTTGTGTAGTCACAACTGAGCGTGGGGAACCCTTCAGTATCTCTCACATGATGATGTGATGCGCTCTGTGTGCACAACAATTACAAAGATCTGAATTGAAATGTTATAGTAAAGTTGCTCAAGCACGACCAGCTATAGTCCAATTTCGCAGGAGCTTATGGGATGCAGGGTCGTGCAACTTAACTTGCGCCCCCAATCGAGGCAAAGGAATATCAGTTTTTGATTGTCGAAGAGTGTACTATAAGGTAACTACAATGCAATAATAGTGTGGGGGACTGATGAGTCCTTAGGCTAACCCCATTCAAATTATGAGCCCACTCATTTTGCGCCTCAAGGAGAATAAGCGATATTTGACTTCCGGAGAAAAATAAGTCAAACTCTTACGGGACCAGTAAACACAGCCACGTTGGCAGCCACGATCTTGGTAACAAACATGGTAAATGCAGTACCTATGAGCATTCACCAAATGGATCCATCTCTTTTTGTATTTCGCATTGTTACATGGCTGAATGCATCTACAATGAAGAATATGGTGGCCCGCATAATAGAGATACTTGCAGGACTATCCGCAATCGCTAAGGGATTAATAACTTTATTCAGATTAACAAGCTAATAGATCTGCAGCGAATTGTAAACTATAGTTTAAGGATTGTTCATGGGATTTACAAAGTTGTAGAAGAAGGTTGCATTTTGCTGTGGAAAAGTTTAGATGCGGAAATAAAAACAAATATGAAGAATGCTCAGTAATAGCAAAATACTAAGTCAGGTACAATAAAACATGTTGTCCGTAGCTGTAGCTGGAATGGAAGGAGTCCTCATTTTCAACCACACGACCATCTCGTCTCTCAGAGTGATTAGTACAGGGGCATAGTTTTAAAGCTGACAGTGATGCTGTGCGATCAAATCCACTTGTATTCGAGTGGTAGTGCAGCTTACCTATCGACGGTGGTGCATACTAGCGCACATTAATCATTATTTTACGAGCATATGGCAGAGAAAGAGGTGAGGGTAAATGACAGCGTGAGAGCCGATATATCTTGAGGCTAACCACAATCGGATTATGAACTTCAAAGGGAATGGGTGGTGGCTGACACAAAGAGAAGATTATGTCGTGTTTAAATGCCACTAACACAAACACAATGACGAATTAAATGTGATTAAATGGTCGTTTTGCGTGCGATTTCATTCACTTGCTGAAAATACGGGCCTATTTTAACAATATGTTGCATCGCCTCACAACCAAATAATTCTCTGATAATAACTACGGTGATCCTTGTAAATATGCTCCTTTTCATAGCTGTCCACAGACGCCAAGTGTTAATAGCATGAATGCAAGCGAACTGGTTGGGGCGGTGTGCTATCTTAGGCACTAGCACAGTACCTAATAATTTGGAGACCCCATAGCATTCCTCGCAGACATTATGAAGTACTTTTGGTATGATTGACTCCTACATTCAGAGGCAGAGGATGGATGAAACGGTTGAGGCAAAGACAGCACAACACGCCATTAGAAGCACAGCTGGGACTGCAGAACTGATGAACTTGCCTCGAACAAGTATAATTCGTTTTCTAGCAAAATGCCCACACTCTGAGAGGAAGATGAGTCACAAATCTTTCTTTTCCTACCAATAGAAGCCATTTCGAATGCGCTTTTACTTCTATGTCAACCACTGCAATCACTGTTTGTTACACAAACATTCACATTAGAAAATAAAATCATACGAACTGTACTGCCATTTTTAACCGCAATGGCCCTCTTCATTGATGTTACCAGAGGTTGCGGTGGACACCACTTTTTTCCTCGGCCCACTCAATGGGGTCAGCATCCAATCAGATATGAGATTTCAGTGGATCTTACAAGAAATAATTAAAAATAACTGCTTTTATGCGAGCGATTGCATTACTCCCCCACCATAGCCAAAATTTGGAGCAGTGTTTAAAGAAAAGTTAAAATGATACCTGTGTGAAATGGGGATGCAAGTGAAGCTGACAGCTTCTGAGGAGATAGCAGCCATGATTGTTTCCATTTGAATGCTATGGCACCAAAGTAAGGCTAACACTGGCACTTTGAGCTATTTTACACGTTATAGATTGCAGGAGGCTTCGTCAAAGCCATGCTGATTTGTTGAGGGTCCACGAACAAATCTAATGACAACATTCGTGATGATAACGCTCCCTGATGAAGTCATTCACCCCAGATGACCCTGTTATTTTGCCAAAATGTGCCATGCAACAGTAGAATTTTCATATTGCAATTTTTGCACGATAACGTGGTCCCAAAGTTCGCAATTATCGATTTAGTCTGTTGAAGGACATGGGCTGAAGAGGAGTTGGTTCCATCGAAGGTGCTAGGATCCCTGACCTCATGTCTACTTCTCATCCTGTTATAGACGGTCTCTTTGTTCTGTCCGTGAAATCAAATATCCATATTAAGAATGTAATTCCACTGTGGAATTGGTAGTTTTAATGATAATGATTTAACGTACAACTGTGCAGGTTGCTAGGCATTACTGTGTGAACACTTGGGGCATTCTTGAGAAATTTTAGCGATTTGGCCTAGTTATTTTGCGTTGGTGTCACATCAAATTGCTGATTACGATAGTGCGATGGTAAACAATGACCTGAAAATTGCAGTTTACTCGCTCTACCACAACGGCAGTGAAGCTGCATGGTGGTGTAGCCACAGACGGCAAGTATGTTCGCTGCAGCTTCATAAGAGGGATTTTGAGACAATTAAGCGCAAACTAAGAGCAAATGGAAGTGGAATGACTCCATACAAATACGAGTGGGGAGTGCTCTAGTGCTGTAAATGTGAAGTAATTTGCATGCAATCATGTCAAACATGAGTCTCTTTTTCCCTGTCCCCCTTTTGCCTCACCATACTTCCTTCCAACTATTTCTCTTCATGTTCAGCCCAATTTAAGTGCAAGGAATAGAGATTAGAATTTCAGCTGTAGGCGTTTGATAAATTTTTCATTTGACTCATAACCAGAGAGAGCCAAGTAAACACATCTCGTCAGCTAGTTGAATGCAAGATCTCCTCGACGTCATCGTTGTGATATCTGACGTGTAAGCGCCGCTCCAATCAAATTGATGAAATCAGAGTAAGGCGTACATAAATACACAGCTTGTGTGGCTCGGGATACGGATACACACCATGTTGAACATCATTACAGTTATGCTTTGCGTGGCATATTGTACAGGTATGCGTCTGCTTCAACACTTGCTTTTCTGGCCCTTTTGTTGTTTTCTTCTCCACCCTTCTCAAATGTGCAGTTTTAATGATATGAATGGGGTCTGATGAGCACTTCTTCTTTAAAGGCGCAACGAGTCCAAAGTTATGGGGTTCTCGCGTTGTCTCAAAGCTGACGGGACCATCGGACACAATGAGCTATTGGGTCGGTGGCTATGCCGTAAGTGCATTTTCCTGGTAGAATACATCTGTCGTTTTCGTGGATGGATTGGGAAAGGGAAGTGTCAAATGAAACAGATTATTTGTTGCATTGAGCTGCTCATTCTACTAGTAGCTAGCACAGGTGGTAGGCACAGACATGAATTAATGTTACGACACATTCACATTCAATCGTCTCACACCTCAGCTAATATTTATCTCTAAAACTCTCGTTTTTAGAACGTGCTTATTCACAGAGCATCAGAACTGGAGGAACTCACGTTTGCCAATGGCAGCTGCATAGTAAATCATACAATTTGGGGCAGTCCTTGTCAAAAAGGCGAAGGTATGTCAAATCTTCAGTGCCAGCTTTTATTCGGACCACCGTGGTACTAATAGGGATTGGGATGTTTACTAAATCCAAGAGTGTGAGCATTGTAAACCCGAGATCCGTTGAACGTGAACATTTTGGCCAGTTGCTTAGTCAGCTCATGTAAACGTGGCTTCCTTTAGCAGCCCTAAAGAAGTTAACAAGGAAGAGAAGTAGGCCACTCAACATAATGCTTCCATCCAGTCTTCGCACGGATTTGACCAAACTGCTCCCCAAAAATGGGTCAGATGGTTGACTCTCCACTCCTTTTACCTGACATTGATTTAATTTACATTTTAGACACTGTTGAAATCACAGTAATGGACGTGAACATGCAAAAAGAGATCAGGGTTTACGCAGGTTCTGAAGAGGACCCCTACCTTCTTTCAACATATTTTGCGCCGAATTGCACATTCCCACCAGTCGCAATGGGTAACGAAGCAATCGCATTTCTGTAACTTGATTCACACTTTAACTTCCTTGCCTTGTGCATTCTTGGTGACAGGGGCAGTTGACCCGAGGACGTCGTTCCCACTTTCCCGATTTGTCTAAGGCCAGCAGTCCTTCCAACTTGACTTTGCTGTTAAAGGAGCAGACGGCGATAGTTCGGTAAATATCCCATCCCTAATTTGTGCACTTCTCTTCAGCTATAAATCTATTTTAAGCCTTCAACTCAAGCTAAGTGAGTTTTGGTTAAATGATGTCAGTTTCGCCACTGACCCTTTAAATGCGCATTTTATCTGATGCAGTTGAGCTATCGTATGCATAATCATGTCGTCAACAGGTTATACTCAAAAGGGGCTCAACGAATCTCTGCATTTGGATGGGCATGAAGGTCTATACCAGCAAAAGCGACGTTTGCGGTGAGCGCGAAACAACTTAGTACTGAAAAAAATCCTGTGCATTCCCAGTTTGATGGAGGAACCCCTTAGCCAATTTATTTGCTCAAAGGCACGATACCTACTTCACCCATATCTTTGCCGGTATCGTACCCTCGTTCAATGTTGATGATTGGTTGCACTGCCGCTTGAAGCGCATTTGTTAACCCAGTGCTCATTCCCAATTTATGTAGTTGACCTGGAGAAGAACGAAGCATCAGACATGAGGGTTTTTCATGGAGTATTTACTCCTCTACCGGACGTCCAATGGGAAAGCTTTACTTGGGTAGGGACAAGAACGGAGCTGGCAATAACTGTCGACTATACGCAAAGTGGTGAGTAGGCGGATGATTTTCCACGCAATTTTGTGCCATTCCACCGCGAATCTTGGCTTAACCTGCTTCTTGCATGAAAACATGTGGAGGATCTCAGAGGCCATTTAAACCTGTGCGAAGGTGGAAAATTTGTGCAGAGCAGGAGGCTGTAAATTTGCCGACTTGTATTAACGACGCAAATTTGCCTTTAGGGATATCACCAGAAGTGGCGGAATGCAACCGTAAGTTGGATTGTCATGGGCCGTTTCATCGATGTAACCTTCGTAGAAAAGGCCTTTTTCACCCTTGAATAAATCGTTTCACTGATTTTATTCTCTTGGTCACCTAACTTTATTGCCTAGGAGGTCCTTTACGCTCCAATTAATTTTGCATTAACTTATTGGTGTGCTAATAATTCAAAATTAATTTTCGGTTTTTCGTTTTAGCGTACGGGGAAGTGCAATGTATGTGGCAGTTTTATTTTTAACTAAGAGTCACAAGTGATACATTTGAGAAGTAGGGGAGCGTGTTTTTAGCCGCATGCAGCTTGATCCACCCAAACATCTTAGCCTTTTTCAATCTACACGGCATTAGCCGCGTTTGGTGTCACCGTCAGAATTACTTCTACGCAGAGTTATCATTCATATTTTCGTTAAAAGGTGCATGAAGCGAACAGTTTTAGTCACGTTGCAGTAACAACCGCTGAGTTACTTCATAAAATGACAATTCTCTCGAACATAGCTTCGCTGTCGTCATCTCTAAACAGGTTGAATTTGCCACTTCTTTTTCATTTTTGGCACCAGTTCCAACAACATCCTCGGGTAAGCGCATATTCCACTGCACTGTGCAGTTCTCAACTAAGTGGAGCATTAGCAGCAGAGAAGCTGAGCGTCTTGCTAGTTGGAGTTAGCCTTGATTCTACAAAATATAGCCGCTCAATTTGTTTGCCACTTTTTCCGCCACTCAGCATCAACGCCTCTGATTGAGTTGATAAGCTGATTAGATTTTATCCAGGTCCACTTAAATGTGTTCATCAAAGTCTGTTGAGTGAAGAAAACTGCTTGATGTATTTTTCTCACACAGGATCTGCGTTGACCTACACGATCAGTGGTAAGCTGTTAGTTGACGTTTCCCATTCAACTTCTCATATCAGCTCGACAACATATAAGCCCACTCATGTCATCCACGCAGCGTTGCCTTCTAACAACATCGTGACTGGCAAAAAGAAAGTGCTGAGACCTCTGAGTTGTGCACCACCTTCCCAGATTTGTCGGCATTATTGGCACTGACCCCTAAAATTCTTACCAACACTTGTATATGCACTTCCCCTGTCTATGTCGGTGACGATTTTGAGTCAACCCGATTCATTCTCCTTTGTAGTTGTGCTGGGGACAGCAATAATGCTGACGTATTTGGGAGGCTAGCGAATCAGCCAATGGATGCGACTGATGTTAGACGATTACACCAATACAAACGCCATTTGCTCCACTCTTTTAAAAGATTAACATTTTCCTTCTCATCAATAAGCCACTGTTCGCAGTCTGAAACTCCATACGCCTGTGCTCTCAAGCACTCACATCTGCTCTATTAATGAACAAGGCAGGTGTGCCATTCTGCGTCAATAAAGTTTCCTTAACGTTCCTCATTTGGAGCCTATTTGTCCAGAATTGACCCATCACATGCAAATGCGATAAATTCACAATCATTACCGCTTGTAAATTTGGAAAATCTAGTGACACTGGTTGTGCAAGCTGCACTCCTAAGTGGCAACGAGTTCCACTGACTCCCCTTTAAATAAAAGAAGTAGTACTGCGTGTGTATCAACCTCGATTATTCCTCCGAAGGAGAGGTCTGTGAACGGCCTCTCAATTTCGCAGTGGGTGACAGCCGGTTGCTGCATCAACGAAATCAAGGGAACCTAGTAGTTATAACAAAGTTACTGTCGCTTTCACTCACAGACAAAGGCAATACAATCTATTTACCCTTGACCCAAGTAGCAGTAGTTGATCCCTTTTCACAGGGCGACAATCAGTCTACGTGCAATCCGTCGCGCCGCATTTCGATCAGCTACCAATAGATGATGGACCTAACAACTCTGCGTTACCAAACTTGTCTCACCTCATGCCAACGCATTCGACGTTTCATTAGAGGGGGCCAACTAGCGCACAGTCCACTGATTTGTAGAAATAGATCCATGCAGTGGAAGTACAGCACGTAGCTTGGTTCACCGCTTCTCGAACCATGCGCTTATAATTTGATGGTTATGCAGTGACTCAGAGTTGCCGTACTCTAATTAAAATTTTGGATCATTTGACACTCAGAGTGTTTGTCAGTATTTTAACCGTAAATCTAGTTGATGATCCGATTTGGGCCAGCAAGTGGCTTAGTCGGCGGGCAGCATGGCCACCTCTTACGTAACCAATGCCGTGCACCATTCCTCCCCTCCTGACGCACGGCTTCTTGGCCTTGCACTCCAACATCTTAACTTATCGCGTGATAGCCAAACGACAGTGACACAACAAGCACGTACTAGAAAAGTTCAAAAGCAGCTAAGAGGATTGCACTGCCCAAATCCAGCAACCTGTTTTATTTCACCTTTCCCATTCCTGCACTTAACTTAAATTTAGAGGGAGGACGATCATTTTATCAACAAATTGCTTGGTTCATTACACGCATCTCCGCACACACTAGGGTCTGCACTGCTACCAAGTGAGCACGATGTCAATGATGGTCAAACGGATGCTGTAACTCCCTTCGATAAGCCCAGATTGGGAAAAACAATCCAGTCCTATGGACTGCCACATAACTGCCACATGACTTTTAATGCATGGCAGCTCTTCCGTTATGCACTGTTTGGACACCTACGTTTTTACACATATCAAGGGAAAGACTTAAAGAGCTAAGCTTTCAGTCATCCAGTATGTCATCGCACGGAGTGCATCAAAGTTCACTGAGAGTCGCCTCTACTTGTATTATTTCATGATGATGAAGATGAACATTGGAATCCTTTTACATAACATTAATGGGTGGACGCAAGCCTCAAATTTGTAGGAGTTTACTATGAGCAACAAACCTACGCCCACGCATTGTGTGCACAAGCATGATGGTATTAGAGGTCTTCCATGTACAGCTGTGAATGGAGGTTCGCACAACCAGCCAGCTGTGGGTACAAGGTCAAGCTGAAGGGCATATAAATGCACAAAAGGCATTTGACTAAGCAATGAGCGTGTTGGATGCTGAGGATTGTCGCCTTTCTTATTGTTATTGCCTACTGCTCGGGGACGTGTTTATTCCCCCATTCTGACTTCATTTCCTACCAAGCTAATTTCCGTGTGCTATAACCCAATGCATCCACCGACTTTGTTTGGCTTTCAAAAGCGGGCCGTTTCGGTGCGCATTACAATCAAAGTAGAGCCAGTGTTTAATTCGCTTTAATAAGCCGGGTTAACCAACTGATGTGAATCCAAATTCAGCACATTGATGTGTAAGATGGCTCTTTTGATGCAATGTATATCCACACACAGGAGCCCTTCCGATGCAGTGATTTGGTGAAGGTGAAATGGCAGCACTACAGCTGCATACAATCACAAGTCACCACAGCCAGTGTGAATGAGTGATGGCTCAGCAGAGTGCGATCATGATATTTGTTGCTTGCCTGAAAGCTCTGCCGCTGCAAATTTATCATGAATCCCTCCTAACAACCCACTCGAAGCAGTTAATTTTAAAGCAGAGGTTCTTGGCAATTTGTATTTGGCGTACGTACGTAAGGAAGCATGGAGTCCACTTTGTGAATAGCTTATGGACATAACTGAAAGAATCCTGGTGCTAGCATAAAACTAGGTTTAAACACGATGAATTTGTTTTACCTCAGAAGCCCACCATTTCATCCCTCACGGTGTTGAATGAAGTAGGTGGAAAGTAAACAGGAGTTTAATCAGGGAAGGGTTAAAGAAAAGAACGAATGCACCATGGATCAGCATTGAGGCAAGTCATGAACGGTCACATAAGTGGGCCGGCCTTTGTACCTTATAAGCTTCGTGATACAAATTACTACGATGTTCACTACATCAAAAGGACATGTATTGAATCAAACTCTTTTCGAGTGACTGGCTTTCGATCCAATCTTAGGGGTCACTTACTCCCACTTCCTTGTGCAAACTTAATTTTCCCACAAAGGTGCAGCGACGCTGTCGACACTACTAGTTGCCTACTAGTGGCATAAGTCAATGTGCATCATAATCTAGTCAAGCGGCATCATTTTACGGCCTTAATGTGAGTTAAAGAGCAGGCCTCACACTCTGGTAAGACATTGTAGGAAATGCCACATGACATGTACTCCGCATTTAATATGGTGACTTAAGTCTGCAAACCCAGAAGACTTATCCAGAGGTAACACAGATTTAAGACAACAAACGCCTTTATCCAATTGTGAAATAGGAATTGAAGGAAGGCCAGCAATTTAGTCCACCACAAACATTAGTGTTTTAAAAAACACCAAGCTTAGATTTGGTGCCAGTAGTTCTCATTGTGTTACTCTGCAGACGCTGCCTAGAAGATCAAATGGAGTCATGCATGTGTATAAGTGGCCTTGCCTGTAGTAAACAAGTGTGAGGCAGACTCAGCAATTTCTGAAACCATCAGAGTGACCACACTGGCTCTTCATTTTTCTCCCGCTCAATGTGAAATACAAAGCCACTCCTTTGGATTCTCTTGTTTTACTAAACCATTTCCCAGTTCACTTAGCGCGGATCCAAGTTCAACCGCTTGGAAATTGTACGAGTAAGAGTTGTGCTCTAGCGTCCCCTGTTAATCCGAAATAGCAAACATGTCACAGAACCATCAGCTCATTGGTTCTTGATGTAACTGTGGGGATGAGGAGGTGAATAAGCAAAGTGCTCTATTAAAGACAGCACAAGAGGTTGTTCCCTTTTCAGAGGTGTGATCTTTGAGAACCGGCTCTGGACAGCACGGTTTAACCTCACGAGTCTTATTGTCAACCATGACAAACGCCGGGATTCCCCACGACTCCGACATTTACCACTGCTGTGGAAGCCGGCAAGGATGATGAGAAATATGCTATTGTCATGTGTACGATGGACATTGGAAAAGAAAGATTATTGTCAGCCACCTAGTGGTGCAACGTCTCTTTTACTGGAGAAAGCCAGTCATCTGATCAAAAAGATGATTGGATGCGAGATAAAAAATCGTCATTGTCGGCATGGTCCACTCTGATGGTGCTAGCAAAGGAGAGCTAAAATATCCTTCGATTGTGCATAATTATAAAAAGTTGAATGCAAAAATAAGATAGAGGGATTTCCATTGGTTCACACAAACGCTTCGTTAGACCACCTGATTGTGTCCAGATGGCTCTCGACACTAGATTTAGAATCAATTTACTAACAAGTAAAATCGTTAGGAAGAGACAAGGAGAAAACAGCATTTGTAGTGCCAAATGGTCTCTATGAATTCCAGATAATGCGCTCCCCACCCTTTAACGCTTTGACCACCACTCAACGTCTGATGCTGACAGCATTGAATGCAATCCACAATCCACTTTAATGGCGTTCTCGTCTATAACAAGGGCACCTGACAGCATAAAGCCAGGCTGAAACTGGTGTTTAATCGCCTTAGACTCGCAGGACTGACTTCGAAACCCAAAGAAACAACATTTCCTTCACCGCTCTCCCACCTGCTGGAGCGTGAAATCTGGTCAGATGAAATGGCGGTCACCGAAGTCCGTACAAAACCGGTGCAGATATAGCCAGCACCAACAAACCAGGTGGAGCTCCGCCGTTTCCTTGTTCGAAAAATTGCTTGAACGATTTGCTAAATATTTTGCTAGGATCGTCATTCCTCATTCTCACGCTACTCCCCTCAAGTGCAATATCATTGGTGCTAGCAAATGACATGCAGGCAAAAGTGAGGTAAAGTGAATTTAAATTCACGAAAACAGGCATGCACGGACGTCTACAAAGCAGAATTTAAAGCTAGCAGGATTGTTGTCTTGGTCGGAGCTGGCAAGACGATCTTGCATCTGGTCTCCCGGAAATCATTTACTCTGCATTGATTCCTAAGTTCCTCGATCAATGCCTAGGCATCACACTTGATTTGAATCGTCGAAGTGTTCGTCTACGTGGCTGACGCGTTGACTCCATAAAGCGAAGTGAGCTATGTATTGACAAGCTAATGAGTGGAGCAAATTCTCTGCTCTATTCTGCTGCAGTAATGCCTACTGCCGTAAGCTGTCTAGTTGTCGCAACTGCGGGTGGAAGTAACAAATGGAGAGTTGCAAAGTCTGGTGTGGCGGCATGTAGAAAATCTGGCGTGCAACTTTTGTCAAGCATTGCGGAAAAGGAGAGACTTCTCATCCTACACATTGTAGAGCTAGAGGCACAAACATGCTTTGAGTTGCGTAAGGTACGTTTTATGTTCACAAGAGCCAAAGCATTTCCTGCTCTTAGTGAACTAAAGCGCGTTAGTCTGTGAACAAATTTAACTAATATTAGTAAATGGGTAGATAAGGAGAATAGTTGCGGTGCCTCTTGCATCTTGTGTGTTCGTAATCGTGATAGTGCTGGTTGCAAATAGGCATTAAATACTTGAACAAGTTGGTCTCTGAGCTCACGGTGATTACTTATTCGATAACAGTCACCTAGTTAGTGCTTTAGCAAAACGAAATCGCATGTGACACTAGACGTTGAACCCATTGTTAAAATATTTGTGTTGGAAAGACCTCTGCAGCCAAGTACTCCAAAACGCCGTGTTTACATTTTGTCAATGAAAGGGCGATGCCGCTCTCCAAACGTACTTAACAGTTCACATTCACTTTCCTCCCCAATCATAAATCAAGTTCGAGCTAAATGTTTTTCTATTTCACAAAGGTTTAACGGTCTCATGTTCTTAGTGGGTTTCGTAAGTCTAGCGCAATTTGCACGCATGAGATTTAAGCCAGTGAGTATTGGTGGCACTGCAACGCAACAGATGTCCTACATTTAGAGGCAAGAATGGGTTAGAAGGTGATGTGGGGTCTGCTGTGTTATTGCCTCGGGAGTGTCGAAAGCCCTACCAGGAGGATATTTTAGGGGTATGGGACGGGGCACCATCGTCTCCAGGCCATGTTCACACAATTATGCAGAGAAAGGAACGAACATTCAGCAGAGCTAGTCTAAAATCAAGGTGCACTTTCTCCGAGACGTTTTAGCCATGATGAAGCGTACGTCACGAGTGCAGTGATCCACCACCCATCATGTCGATCAAATGGCAGTCCGTGACCCAACCAATATCCAATGTGCAACCACTGTGGGCCGCTGTCGAGGTGTCCGACGTTTGCGACAGCGTGGCTTTTCTCACTTGAATACCTCAATTCACGCAGCCTCATTGCTAGTGCTGTGATCGCGCACAATGTTGTTCATATTCTCCACACCGATGCCGTCGTCATGCCAGCGTCAGCCCTTCCGCAACACTGCATTTCAGAACATTTAGACCGAGGGGTAGACCCAGCTCGTTTCCTCTCCCCCCTTCACCTCCACATTTGGAATGCTGGACATCACTCGCGCAGTCGACAGCGGAGTCGATAGAACCGAACTGGGATTCTGATTCTCACCTAATATCTGTATGGAATATCTCTTTCCAGTTATCCAATAATGTCTGACGACAAACTAGATGTAAATACCTACAGCTACACCTTGTTCAGTGAGCTTACGTTGTAATCTGCTTCACTGCCTATCGCACAGGCTAACGGAGGGGACGAATCTCCAGGTTGTTTTGCAAGTACAACCGCCAGAACTTGCCACTTTAATGGAGCCAAAATAGAGGAAGTATTGGTAGGCTACCAAACCACTTTGGACGGTTTGTCAATAGAAGAGTTGGAACAGCGATACGCACCAATTGACCTCAACGTTAAAGAGCTGTGGATGTCGATCGGTAAGAAATGCTATATAACGGAGGAATCAGTCGCCTTAAAAGAACCTTAGCAATGTTTGAAGAAACGGTCCTCAACGAAGGCGACTGCCAATGGTTTAGTCGGCAAGAACCGCAAGACTTACAAGGTGGTTGAACGATGGTACCGATCAGGCCAACATCTGCACAAGTATTTCAATGCTCTGACCTTCACTAACAGCCGTTGATCTAAAGCAATGCTCATGACGCATCCCTTTGAGAAAGAAAATACATCAAATGAGCGCAATCTAGACAATAAGATTTGCAGGAGCGTCGCTAAATGCAAGAGGGTGCATTGTTCTGCACAAGTTTATGAAAACTAACTTCGAAAAATTAACGCTTAACCGAACATCGCACTCAGGAAAAGTACTGATAATATTCTAGACCCGAGTTTGCAAAGTCTGGGCCCCATGTCCGAAAGGAACTGCGTACGTGATGTGTAGAGCATTGCATTAAAAGCTTGTCTGCTTCTAAAACTTTTTATTTTATCAGTAATTTATGTAAATGCATATTAACACAGTTTATGATTTGTTGTTATTTTGACACTTTTGCTCAACACTGTGATTGGGATTGTTATGCGCTCTATAATCAGACATTTTTGTGTTCTACAGAGTCATTGCAGAACCCGCATTTGTCGTATTATCTGCGAAGATGCCTGTTAAGTTGGTGACGTCTGATAAAGTTGTCTTTGATGTGCACCTGGAGATCACCAGAAAATCTGTAGTGATTAGAGACATCTTGGATGGCACATGTTCTTGTCTGCAGTATTTGTCGTATTTTGAAGAGATGCATGCTTCCTATTCTTTCCTTTCCTTTTTCACTTTTATTCTAAGCCTTTTTGCTCTGCTCCAGTTACTTACTTTGCCTTCTCATTCCTCACATGCACAGCTTCTTATACAAGAATTTTACATTTTTTGTGGTGACTTGAACAAAATTACGCTTCCTCATGATCGTCGACCTGTCCCATGTCTGTTTCTTTGTGTTACTTGTTTAAGATTTGATCACAAACGTTACTAGTCAAACGAACCACCCGTTTTCGATTGTTCCTCTGTTGATTTCGGTGGTAGATGTCGGACCTGAGGCAGCAGAGGATAATGAACCGATCTCTTTGCAATGCGTGAATGCTGCTGTTTCAAGGAAGGTTCTCCAGTGGTGCACGCATCATAAAGATGATGTTCCTCACCAGGGCCACGATGATAATAGGGACCGTCGAACTGGTGACATGTCTGTTAGAAATCCTCATGGCGGCTATTTACTTCGACATAGAAAACCTTCTTGATGCGAGTTGCAAAAACCATCGCCAACATGATCAGAGGAGAGAAGTTAAAGAAGATTTGCAAGACACTCAACATTAAGTCGAAAAGGCACTCCTCAAGAGGAAGAGCAGATAACTTAGACGAGTTAATGTTGTCGACTCCGAATATTGTCTTACCAGATTTCTCGGACAGTTCTTGCTGTGGCTAGTCAACAGTATTTTTACAATTCCAGGTTCCCAAGGAGAATGAACAGTGTGAGAAAAAATGAATACTTATGCGCTTTACGGCCCACTGCCAGTAATATTTGTTTAGGTACTATTCTTGCTCGACTGTGAAATGTATCCAATCGCTATTGTTGTTAATTCTTACAACTGCAATGACTTTTGGGTGTCAAGTCAAGTCTAGTGTTAGTTGTTGGCCGACTCGAAAGCTGCTGCAGTTTTTATGCAAATATCCCCAATGGCCTACTGTGACTCATAGAGATTTGTCTGTTGGACGCGGTGAAATTTGGGATTGTCCGCTTCGCTAAGTGAAGATTAGGTGTTAGCGTTACTTACTGCTCATTTAACAATGCCTTACTTTTAGTCATGGGTCGTTCAAGAGCAATTCTGTGTTTTCATACGACCCCGCTCTTCGTCATGCAGTGTTACTACCAACGATGCTTCACAATTTTCCCATCGTAAATACGGGTGGCTTTCAGTGATCCATTACGTGTGATGGACAGCAGACGGGGTAGATAAGCGGGAATTCACAATCATAGTCAAAAAATTGGAACCGGCATCTGTCTACACGGCTCAATCCAAGGATACGTCGTAAACAGCTGTATTTCCCCGCTATTCATGGAAACGAACTCAACTATATCTTGCACTGGTACTAGCCGGTGAGAATGAAGTCGAAGCTTGGGTGCCTAAAGCTAGGCCTTGCATTCGAAAAAGCGGGCTTTAAGCCATTGGAAATTCGCAGGATTGTGTGTCAATGGATTAAAAGACGCGTATTCTGCAGAGCAATAAATTTAACACCTAGTGGAGTGGTCGATTTCTGGCTGCAGAAATAACTGCAGAAACTGGCTTGGCTGACATACACATGGCCCAGTCTTGAATTGCAAGTAATAACGTGGGGGGACATCGTGGCATTGTGCGTAGCTTTTTTCGGTTTGACATCCAAATTTAAATGTGGGTGGAGAAGATCTGCCTCAGATTTAAGCCATTCCAGTGTCATATACCGTTTCAAATCCATGACTTCAAAATTTGGTAGTTTGTTTACCTAGCCTACGCGAAGATTATCATCGCCAATGAGTCTGATATCACATGGCTGTAAGGTCAGCCGAGCCATGCCACCCCTGTCACGAATCTTTGGGACGCCTCTTTCAAAATTGGCCTAGGAACCCATGCTTACTTTCCAGGAGAACTGTGATGCAACGACTTGGCTAAGGATTCATTCCACTGCAGACGGTAGTACTTTGACTTATTCCTTCGGAACAACAAACGTTGGCACTAGCCTTCGTCTTCGAATTCACTCCAAAATTAGCTTGCTACGTGACAGCTCTAACACGTCAGTCGCGGTTTGTCAGCCATGTAATCGAAATTTAGCATACGTGGCGATTTGTCAATGTGGGTCGTGTTAAGTTCCATTCGAGAGAACTTCGACACGAATCATCCCCAGTTGGTGGGGACACATCAACACCATTGCTTAGACAGCTCAGCCAGCCACGCCCTCATGCTCTGATTTGGTCAGGTCGGCACATTCTGATGCAAACCAGTTTCATGCGAATGTGAATGTCAGTTTGCGTACTCTAATGAGCTTCCATGCAAAATTTCAGCAAAGTGAACTTCACTAGGTCTTACTGTCACCTTTTTCTTGTTGCCCAAATTACACTTCATTTTAGTGGAATCAACTCCTAGTGCACCATTGAGCTAGAATCCAAAACACACTAGCCGATGCAACATGTTATTTTATGCTGTGTATGGGCGCGAATTTTACCAATCCCATTGTCGCGCAGCTGGCGCATATCTAGCATGAAAATGAAGCATTGAGCACGTACCAGAGCAGTAGGCAACAAAAACAAGAGCCGCAAATGCTCGCATAATTCTACACGTTGACGGCTAACCAAGTAGATTGCGTGCATTTATAAAGCCTTCAGTTAGTATGTAGAAAGTTGATTGATTAGCTTGTTGATATCGCAATCCAGACGGAGAGCAGGAGAGCTATCAGTGTCAAAGAACCAACTGCTGTTGGCCTCATCAATGAGTGGGCATGGGCTGCGGATTCAAGGCATAAGTACGCTAATGTGTTTAGCTATATTAATTTCATTGCCTTTCTCAAAACATGTGTGCATTTTTAGATCATGAATCAGACTAATTGCCATTCTTGCATGCACTGATGGAGTGGAAGATCCCCAAGGTAGAGATGTCTTTAATTTTGCCATTGAACTGCGATCGCGCTACGTCATCCTTCAGTTATCGGGTGCATCCCCTTTTTACTGCTTAATAACACTCCGTGGGTGTTTACCTATGTGCAGGTGCTTTCCGGGTTCCGCAAGCTCGAAGGTGCTGTGGCCATTGGCGCACTAGTGAGAACTACCTTTGTTTCTGAACGGCAATGAGACTGCATCTGGTAAGCTTTGTTGCCGACGCGAAAGCGCGAAGGCTAGTAGCAGTAATGGCAAAGCTCAGACAAATTGCTTAGCAAAGTGATGTTGGCCATACATTCTTGAACGTCGACTTTGAAGTAAAGTACATAGACTTATATGAGCAAGGACAAACGGACCTAAAGGAAAGAATGACATTCATCGCTATCTTTGTGTCTAATGGTGTGCTTTGAGACCTACAATTTTTTGAAATTCCTTGAGTGGTGTAATAAAACAATTTTCATGAGGCGATTCTGGGTGCGGATCTGCGAACCTCAATGATGTTCTTTAATTAGTGGACCAGTAAAAGCCAAACTGCGCCCACATTGCTCGAGGAGTTATCTAAAACAAAGTCAGTTTTGGATGCTTAATTGAGGGAAACGATCGCATTTCGGGTGTAAAAATGCGCAAGTTCGCCCATCAGCATCAGTCTTGCAGAGGATCAAAATGTATAACAACATCATGATATCGGGTGGCATGTGTGACAGCTATTATAAACGCATGTATCTCCTCATTTTAACTGTAGCTCTTGAATCGAAGTGCATTCAGTCCACCTTCCACCGTCCTCGGTGGACATGTAGGACACGTTCCCTCCCCTTGTGCTGTATTAGTTATATTTAATAGCCTCATCTTCTGGCCCCATCTCATTTAAGCTTAATACACCTACCTAAAGATATTTAAAACATCCAAGTATAGAGGGTAGCGAATAGATAAATTTCCTTTAGAAAAGACATCATCCCATTTTCTGCGATGACTACAGCAAAAACAAAAAAATAATAACAAAGTGAAGCCATTTTCAAGCTGTTCGGGGTAAGATGGTAAAAAATGTGGTGAGAAGTGTTGTGCGTAGGAGCAGAGGATGCAAGCGACACTTGACAGAATCAAGTTTGTGTTTGTGCGAACGAGAGCAAATTGGCTTCTATTGGGTAGAATGACGTTTGTGTTTGAGCAGCCGTTGGCAATTCGGTTCATTTTGCGACCATTAAGTTTGTGGTATTAAATTCGTCTACATGCAGAAGTTAGTGGTCCGGGGTTAGTCCCTTTCATTTCTAAGAGTTGAAGCAGTGTTGCTTAAATTCACGACACCTAAGGCTGGTGACTCAGTTAGCAGTCATTCACTTGCTTCGGTTTCGGCACTGAGCAGGCATGGATTTCAGGTGCTTGGAAATTATCCGCATAGCATGTCTGCTGTCCAGGGCTGCAGTCTCCAAAACATGTTTGCATACAAGTCAAAAGGCTTAGCGATATTAGATTTCTCTCGTAAAGATGCATCAATTTGCCACAACATGCAACTGAAATGGGTAGCCATATTGCAAGCATTGCGCAAATTATTTAAATCTCGACATCACTGTCACGCCATTCATCTGTCTTAGCACGCCTCAGTAATGGTAAGCTCAGAAAACCTTTACTTAATACTTGCGGTTCGTGACCTGCAGTTCCCCCTGACTACCAGCTTATTCATTATTACTGCCCATATTATATTTGTCCAACTTCCACTTTATCAATGATGACACTTTCTAAATTCTTTAGACACAAAGCAATTCCCGACGAACCATTACCGATCTGCCACCTGTTTGACCCTTCCACGAATCCAGTATAGGCCACGTGTAATTTGGAAAGGCTTGGCAGAACTCATTGTTGGCAGCTCAAATAAAGCCACTATCATTATCATTTGTTTAGTCATGGGAATGGAATGGATCTCATTTTTTGTCAAGTTTAGAACGGGCAAGGCAGATGCTGATGTAGAATTTGTTGGATAGAAGTGCTTTTTCTCTGGACTACGGGATGACAGGCAGTGTTCTGATTGGTGAGCATTGGGCGCACGCCTTTTACTCACTTCTTTCCTGCCCTTGAAACAAGTTGGCTAAGTTGGTGAAGGTTTTTGTTGACAATATTCAGGGCAGATGTGCAAATCAGGTGCATGTGCGTTCAGAACGCTTGACTGCCTCAGCGAGTTACGGTGACTCTTTAACAGGGCGAAGTCCCCTTTACTTATAAATTTCGCTAACAAACTGGAAGGAAGCATAGGAGCATTCCTGTAAAACATAGCTTGCCAAATTATTTAACTGTTTTATCGCAAAGTCATCATCCGTTTAGGTGCTATGGCGATTCTGATTGTTAGCAATTCGCAAGAGGATCCCCTTAAAAGTAAGTATCTGCTATATGGATCTCGAGATGCAGGCCCTGCGAGATCGCTTTTGTCTGTCACTTAGGGACCGTAGCAATAAATGATTATTCTCCGACTAGTTTCCTTGGAAGAATCAGCAGCAACGTTTCGAGGCAAGGACAATGAATTTCATAGAGCATACAGGATGACTTACTCATACTGATGGGTTGCCATCACCGCACCTGAAAATTGAATTCTACTTGTGGTTTTGGGATCGTATGAGTAAATCAAAGGGATTGAGCATCAATGTGAGGTCAGTCAGCAAACACGTCTGGCAAGGTGTTTCCATTAAAAAACAATGTAGGCAATTAACTACAGAGAAAACGCATCCAAATTCATATGAGTGGGGAAGGAGGCAGACAAAGCATGATAAGAAGGGTGCAATGGAGAATAAACTGTTCTGTTCTTATGATTTCAGTTGCGGCTTTGATCCACCGAGTCATTTTAGCCTGCCTCTTCTCCTCGTACCCACCAGTTTTCCCTGGGCCAAGTTTAGAAGAACCTCTCATGGTAAACAGCGCAATTAGACTTCTGCGTGCCGTTACTCTTCTGATTAAATTGCGAAAAGGTGCCATTTATCCAATTTTGAGGAAGTAATGAGCTCTAAAGTCTCAGGAAAATTCTTTTAGGCACCATTGAGATCTACCAAGGCCTAGTGTCAAAATTGGCTACAAACTCCTGGGATTACGGTAGCACATCCATAAGTGAGCAGCCTTAACAAGCGAAACTTAAGGTGCTGTAGATGAAGCAACCTCTTAACGTAATCCAGTATTAATAATAAAGCAACCATTTAATTTATATCGGTGTTGACTAAGATGATATGATTTGGCCGTCATG